>APFE031036481.1:43513-56745 GCA_000404065.3 Pinus taeda | reverse complement strand
ACTTGTCCTGACGATGAACCACACTAGTTGGTTCGAAACGCGTCGACAAATGTCTTTGTCATGTGATTTACGCCGAAGATCTTCTTATAAATATAGTTTTTTGTTTTTACCTTTTTACTCCAAAAATGGTGAATCATCCTCCATGGTTGACATTATCATTGTGAATCCTATTGGTTCTTATAAAGTTGATTTTTGTTGTACATTTTTGTTTTGACGCCCATTTTTTAATTCAAAATTTCTCTAATGATGGTTGTGTGAGTTGTTGATTGTTTTGCACTATTATTGATGAATTACCACTAAATTCTTATTGATTTTAAATGAACTTAAGTATATTTTTTAATATGGTTTAATCCATTTGCTAAAATGTATTTGACCTTCGTGTTATGAAACCAAATATCTTCTCAATTAGTAATAAACCCATAGGTGTTATCAATAAATTATTTTAATCATAAAAATAATTAAGAGATTTTGTTTTTGTTGTCCGTCATATATTAAACAAAATTAATTTGTAGCATTTAGATTTATTAAATATAAATGAAAAATTGGGTAGATATTATTTGTTTTTATTTAGCAATGGACATAATCAAATTTGATTTTACTTACAATAATAGTCACATAGTTCAAAAAATGGCCTTTTGATTACTTCTCTACTCTGTGCCCTTTTACAATTCTAGCCCATAGTCCCTTGTCCCTATAGATCACTCCTCAAGAGGAAGTCTACCTCCACCCGCGACACTGCCTCCCCCACCTCCTCTCAACATTGCATCATTTGTAGCCCCGGTTGCACGCTAGATAAAAATGGGAAAAAAAATGTCAAATCCATATTTGTCAAATACTTGGAGTAGATAACCAAAGTTCCTTTCCATGTAGCTTAGTCTCAATTGATGGCTTTAAGCCTTGTAGAGCAAGGCTTAATAGGATAATTTACTAGTATATAGCCTTCTCCCTATCCATTAGGAAATTAGGTTAATAAAAATTGGATACCTATAATTAAAGGTAAACTCTCTCTATTATTATGGAATAGTTTATTTTGCATTTCTCTTTGAAGAGAAGGAAGATGTATAGGCTTAGTCTTCAAGAATGATACTTCATAGGGGCCCAAGGGCTCTATTTGAATAAATGAATCCCTAATTTTAGCCTCCAAAATGATATTTCTTTTGTCGTTCCTGTATGGGTTAATCTCCTACATCTCCTTCTTCATTGTTTGAATGATGAAACTTTAAAAAACATTGTAAATACCTTAAGGAAATTGATACGGAATAATTGAAAGAAGGGATGATTTCTTGTGTAAGACTATGTGAAGAAGTGGACCTTGATTTTTTTTTACCAAAGACAATCCAACCCAGTCTTAACAATTGGAGCTGTATTTAAGAGGTAGACTATGACTAATTCCCATTCAACTGTAAGATATTCCATGAATATGGAAACTTCACAAGAAATTTCTTGAAGGCCTCTTAGAAATAACCTGTCACATGCTCATGACAAACCCTCCTCCCACATCCACCCAAGTTACCATGCCATACGGGGTAAACATGAGATGAGAGGCTAGTATGATTAGATTCAATCTCCTAGGTGACCTTAAGGAAGTGGAATCGATAGAATATCATACATAACCATCCAACACCATCAACAGAAGCCTCAGGAGACGAGTCAACCACTCAGACAATCTGTTCCAGGGTCCCACTGTTGTTCTTGACAATTTAAGGTTCAGTCACTCTCATGCTATGGCAAGGGAGCGACCAGAGACCTAAAGTCACTCTCATAGTCCTACATGTGAGTGAGTGTGGATGAAACTTACCAATTATGTACTAGCGACTTCGAGATTTGAGCCACTTTTTCAGGCCCAAAGCCTAGGCCATTGCCTAGAATGGAATGAAAGCTCATAATTAAGTAAAGTACAACGAAACAATGATGCAAAAGTAAATAGTTGATCAATGCCTTAACCATACCCCTACTAGCCATGACAGGAATTTCATCAAACATATCATTGACATGTAACCTACAGGTGTAAACAATAGAGTTAAGTGTAGGGATATCTTACTTATTGGAGAATCGCCATGAACCATTTTCTCCTCATGTCACTTCCTTTGACAATTTCCCTAGCCATCAATAACGAAATGAACACCCATAGGATGTCTTTCCCAACATTCAGCTTGGAATAACTGTCCCATTCATCTGTGGCTATTGTTTTTAACATTTCTTACATGGAATTTTCACTAGGATTGTTGCATTCACTTTGTAGATCCATCTGGAACCAACCACTTTGTAGATCCATCCATCATAATTAGGTCAAAACAAACAAACTTTATAGTGGGGCAACAAATCCTTGATGACATAATTTCAGCTCATGAAATACCTCACTCTTTGAAATATCGAAGAAGGCCAGGGACGTTGATGAAATTGGACTTATCCAAAGCATATGATCACTTAAATTGGCAATTCCTCTTTTAGATGTTGGCAACCATTGTATTTTCTTAAGACTAGATATGATGGACTAGTTCCATGGTAATAACCCCTTTTTTTTCTATTATTCTCAATAGATCTCCCTCAAGGAAATTCCACCCCATCCAAGGCTTGAGGTAGGGTGCTTCCTTATCCCCATTTTTGTTTATTATCACAATAGAAGACATGGTCCATTTTCTTCAAGAGGCAAAGTGAGAGGGTCACATAAAGGGAAAAAGATCCCTGAAACTGAACTCTCGGTGACACACTAGCAATTTATGAACTATAATATGCTCTTTGGTAGATAACGCTCTTGGGTACGGAAGTTGCTTATATATAGAAGATGTGTATATACAGAGGTTGTGCCTATATAGAGACTGCATTTTTGTGCATATATGGAAATTGTGCATATATGGAAGATATGCGCATATCTTCTATATATCTGTCACTTTCTCATATGTGCATATCTTCTATAGATACACATATTTTATGTATTTTCATCGTATATGCGCAAATTCCATATACAAAATTGTGCATATACGGAAATTGTGCATATACGGAAATTGTGCATATATTCGGTATATCTATAACTTTCTTATATGTGCATATCTTCTGTATGTGCACGTCGTTTATGTATTTGCATCGTATATGCGCAAATCCTATATACAAAAATTGTGCATATACGGAAGATATACGCATCTCTTCCGTATATACATAAATTTTGTATATGCGTAAATCCCATATACAAAAATTGCACATATACAAAAATTGTGCATATATGCAATATATGCGTTTTTTTGTTGTATATGTGCATCTTTTGTATATGTGCATCTACCGTATATGTGCAACTTCTGTATATGCACATATCTTCCGTATATGTGTAAATTTCTTATATGTGCATATCTTCCATGTTTGCATGTCTTTTATATATGTGCATCTACCATATATGCGCAACTTCCGAATACAAAAATTGCGCATATATGGAAATTGTGCATATACGGAAAATATGTGCATATATTTCGTATATGCGTAACTATCTTATATATGCATATCTTCCATATATGTACATTTTTTATGTATGTGCATCTACCGTACATGTGCAACTTCCATATATGGAAATTTTTTATATACGGAAATTGTGCATATACGGAAGATATTCGCATATCCTTTGTATATGCGAAATTTTTTTATATGCACATATCTTCTAGGTATATGCGAAAATTCCATATACAGAAATTGCACATATACGGAAATTGTGCATATACGGAAGATATGTGCATATCTTCTGTATATACATAAATTTCGTATATGCGCAAATTCCATATACAGAAATTGTGCATATATGGAAATTGTGCATATATGAAAGATATGTGCATATCTTCTTTATATACATAACTTTCTTATATGTGTATATCTTCCATATATGCACGTCTTTTATGTATGTGCATCTATCGTATATACACAATATATGCGCATATGTTTCATATATGTCCATCTTTTGTAGATGTGCATCTACCGTATATGCACAACTTCCGTTTATGCGCATATATTCTGTATATGCATAAATTTCTTATATGTCCATATCTTCCATATATACATGTCTTTTATATGTGCATCTACTGTATATGTGCAACTTCCATATACAAAAATTGTGCATATACACAAGATATTCGCATATCTTCCATATCTGCGTAACTTTCTTATATGTGAATATCTTCCATATATGTACATCTTTTATGTATGTGCATCTATTGTACATCTGCAACTTCCATATATGGAAATTTTGCATATACAGAAATTGTGCATATACGGAAGATATGCGCATATCTTCTATATATGTGAAACTTTTCTATATGCACGTATCTTCCAGGTATATGTACAACTTCCGTATATACACATAACCTCCATGTATGTGAAACTTTAGTATATATAAGTTCCATATATGTGCATCAATTGTATATGCGCAACTTCATATATGCACATATTTTCTGTATATGCGTAACTTACTTATATATGTATATCTTTCGTATATGCATGTCTTTTATATATGTGAATCTACAGTATATGCACAACTTCCATATGCAGAAATTGTGCGTATACGGAAATGTGCACATATAAGAAAATTATTTATATACGGAAGATATCCACATATCTTTTATATATGCACAATTTCCGTATATGCACCATTTCCATATATGGAAATTGTGCATATACGGAAGATATTCGCATATCTTCCGTATATCCCTAACTTTCTTATATGTGCATATCTTCCGTATATGCATGTTGTTTATGTATCTTCACCGTATATGCGCAAATTCCATATACAAAAATTGCACATATACGGAAATTGTGCATATACGAAAGATATATGCATATCTTCCGTCTATACATAAATTTCGTATATGCACAAATTCCATACACAGAAATTGTTACCTAAAACATAATTTCATGAATTTTAAACCCTATAATAAACTAAAAAGTGAGCTTATGTCTAAGTCAACCTTTTTTAAATCGCCTAATACATAATTTCAAAAATTTTAAACCCTAAAATAAACTACAAAGTGAACCCACACCACCCCTTCCCACACCCTCCATTTGTCTCACACCATTGTCCTTGAGAATTTGAACTGCTAGAGAAGCATTTAATAGCAATGAATTATAGTGAGATTCAAGCATATTTGGAGGCTATCTTAGGTCATTTCTGGTCAATTTGGTATCTACATGAGGGGGATACAACCCATGTTCTAGCCTGGAGGACTTTTGGGCCATGTTCTCATGGACACTTTCTATTCTTCCCATTACAAACTACGTTGAGAATTAAATGATAATGTATCTCTATTTTTTCCTCCCATTAAATTTCAAACTTTAAATATGTCTTAAAATTTTATGCTTTCAATCTTCTTAAATTCTACTAGTTTGAATTTTTGAGTATGTACTATGACTTTACATTTTAAGACAATCTTTGTAATGTTGCATATTTTCATATTTATTTCCATTTAAATTTTATTATTTCCCTAAGAGTCAAACACCCTACATGGATCAATGCTAATCTTGTGAACAATGAGATTTGCTGCAAATTTTGCAAGAAACACATCAAGGGGAAAGATAGATAGGGGGAATTAATATATTGAAACAAAACTTGGCTAGTTTGAGAAGCCAAATTTCCCCATATAAGTAACCATTACAAGATATTGGATATATTAGATTACAATTTCAGAATTAGTTTGAGAAATTCGAAGAAGAGAAGTCTAGGGAAATAAATAAATTATGAAATAGGGGGGAAGAGGCAATTTGTTACAATCAGAGTAAAATATAGTATTGAATTACTTGAAGGATCTTCATTGATCCCTTATCCCAATTTTATGAACCCCTAACTTACCCTACCTCATATAAACACTAGAAAAAACAATACCAATATATTAAATTTGAATACATCACTATATGGTGGTGTGATGTAGATATTGTCTCCACTATATCCTGATCTCATTATTACCAACTTATGTGGGATAATGGTATTGCTACAAAAAGAACTTAAAAGGCCATAATATGCATAACTTGAGGGCATATCTTTTAAAAAAAGATTCTTCAAGAATTTTAAAGCTTCATGGACCAAAATAGGTTGTATCATCATGTAAAATAGATGTACTAATGGAGAGAACCATAAATTCATAAATTTTCTTCCACTTGATAACTAGGAACCATCTTTTTTTTACATCTATTGATGCACCTAATAATGTGAAATATGAAAACCCATTATTTAAATTTTTATATTATATTTTGATGTTAATAAGGAGATGAAATTTTTGTTTAGTTCATCACAACAATGAATCTAACTGTGTTTTTACTGCTATTTTTTTTTAATTAATTCTTTCTATTTAAAAACAAAATCATGATTGCATTATTTTGGCAACTATCCAACTGACAACTTTACAAGTATTCATTTCAACTACCATGAATTTAACAAACCAACACTTTTATAGATATCCATCTTCACAAAACATTTATAGACATCCATGTTGACACAACTCTCAAAACTCAAAATACCACTAAGACCAGGTACATCATAGAAAACAAAGCCATCATGAATATTTTGAACTAAATCTAAATGAATAGAAAGACTAAGAAACTGGCAAACATAATCGATCATTCAAATTATTGTGAAAGAGATAGTACCAAGAGCTCTTGCACTCGATCATAGAGGATCTGTGGGTTCATAATTATCAAATTCACAGTGAATGTTCCCCTCTTCATAGAAACATCACGCATCAATTTTTTCCAAACAAAATCATTTTTTTAGCATTCTCTTAATGTATTCCAAGGTGGAAATGGCATTGTACCACTCTACCTATTTATCCTTTAGAAACAACCGCAATAGGTTTTTCATTTTCCAATGCAGGGCAACAAAATTAAGGTATTTCTTCTTCATTCCCCTAGTGTGGGAGGGGATTGGAATCCATGTAGGCATATCCTACAAGATTTATGAATTAGAGTGGGATTGTCCCTCCACCTCAACTTGAGTTTCCATTTTTTTTATTTCCCTTCTTGCTTCCGGTGGAACTATATTGAAATTTGAGGTAGCCAAATCCCGAGCGAACAATATCGCTCTTCGTTGTACATATGGACTATTACCCTCGCCCCCACTTCTACAATGTATACACTGCTTAGGAAAAATGGAAACAACAACAAATCACACCTGAAGTAGTTGTTGAATTTACCTCTACCTACAATGAAACAAAAGATGAAACCATAAGAAACCTCAATATGACTAGAGCACCAACCCATGATATCATCACCAATGGTCATGAAGCATACCTCACATCGAGAGAATTCCCCTCGATACTGTACTACAGATGTTGAAACTAAAACAATGCCCCCCGCCCTAGTACCATTAAGCAAGAGTAAGAACACATGAAACCCAACAAACTTGAGTTACAATGACGCTTCAGATACTAGAAGAGCCAATATCAGTCCAACACATAGGTCTTGACCTTCAAATTAATAGGATAACACACAAGGAAATTTAAGACAGAAGTAGACATTCCAATTCTATGGAACCACCACCCATAAGATTCTAACTAGCTATAAAACCTTACAAAACTAGACAAAATGATAATACCGAGACCGGGCCCATATCAAATGTAAAAATTTGAAATACACAAACTCAATCTCTACATTAAAGAAAACATAGTTAAACAAGAAAAGGGGCTAGGTGACCTGTAATATAATGGAGGCAGTCGAAGGATTATCTCACTCCAGAGTGGCACCAAGAGCACCAATGTGAGGTCAAAGACCCTGAGCCCAGACTTTACCCTCTCTAGAGACCTACTCCACGGGAAATCCATGAGCCCAGACTTCACCATCTCAACAACATACACAAACTAGAGAAGGAGGAACCATTCACCACAAACCAAGAGAGACAACAAAAATAGGGAAGTCGAGGACTGAACCTCGCCTCCTTTGTTAGATCCTCTACGAAATTCCTTGAGGTCCATTGCATGAGTGACTTTAAAACACTTGGGATGCTTCTAGAGACTTGCATGCACATGCATGTTAGGGGATGCCCATGCCAACTCAACATAAATGACCATCGTGTCTAAGGGTAGCCAGCAAAGCCCCCAAGGAAATCTCATAAATACCATTAACACCCCCATTGGGGATTTTTACTAGTAAAATGTTAGAATCTAAATACGAAACCATATATTGGACCCTATATGCTACAAACTGCAAGACCTCATGCTTGAAGACCTAACAAAAGAGGAGTGGATGAAAAACACTCTAGAGTATGCCAAGTGAATCATGTAATAAATCTACAACCTTCATGAGTGTTGAACCATATGATAAGAAATACTAAGGGAAAGTACCTTGTTAGGGATTCGAACATCAGATCTACAACGCAGTTCCTTATAATGCAAATTCTACTTTCCCAAGCAAAAGATTTGAAAAAAACATTCTCAAATGATGAACTAAATTAGATATCATGAATTTTGAAAATAATGTGGAATATACACAAAAATCAAATATTTGGATCACATTTTTTGGAAAAAAGTAACAATGCTTGTGAAAATTAGCAAACTCATTATTAAGGTGGTGTAGTTACAGGATGGGGTAAAACTGGCTATCAATTACATCTATAAGGCTATTTATCAAGAAAAGGAGAAGAGAAGGACAACCTATAAGGATAAAGTAGCCAATTATATGCATATCTAGGAGAATACTGATAATATATGGAACAATCAACCCCATCACCATATATATGAATTTGGACTTTTCCAAAACCCATGGTATCATTAAATAACTCAATTAAGAGAAGATCAAACTAAGGAGGTGAAAGGTGGATTATATGAGTTCTAGGAGTGCATGTTCCTTAATGATATGGAGTAACTAGCAGTGCATTAATAGATCACTAGAACCATCTATAACTTTGGAAAAAGCCTAGCAATGATTGCAAGATACATTGACCAATAAAGTAATCAATCATAATTTTTTTATGTTTTTTTAATGATAAATTTTTCAAACCTTGAATACTTATTTTTTAGCCAATGTGAAAAATCTATTTTTTTGAAATAACTTTATCTTCGTAGCACATTAGTGGGATTTGTTAGACAGCCAATGCTCTTAATTACAAAAATCTACAATTTGAGTCATGGGCCAGAATTGTAGTGCTTCTAGGTGTGATTGAAATTGTCATATCTTTGATGGAATTGACACAAATGAGAAAAAACAAGTCGAAAAAAGTTATTGAAATAATCTCACCTCCATGCAATGCAACCTTAAACTAGTGATCCGGATTTAAACAGGAACACAATAAATTACAGAGATAACCATAAAGACATATATGCAGTGGAAATAATACTTCATTTCATTACTGTAAAATACTAAAATATGCTTACAAACAGAAAATGGAAATAAACCAACTGGGGCGACGGAAGCTTATCTCTAAGAAGAGATGTGGTGGCTACATGCCTCTGAACTGTCTTACAATGAGGCTCAAGGGCCTTTTTATTATTGAACAATAAGAGAAAACAGTAAACAACCAAAACCCTAACTCGAGGAGATGTAACACCAAGAGTTTGTGGGCCCTGTTGGGGTCAGCTAGACAGCCAACTTCCTAGGGTCGCGAATTTGTCATATTATCTCTATTTGATGCCCATGATAGCTCGCTGGAAAGATCTCTCTGAGGACTATGAAGGAAAAGATGATTTTAGATAGAAAATCACTGGTGGCAGATTTCCCAAAAAACTTCGTTTAGGGCTTCCGTCAAAATGGCTCCGGAAGTTTAGGACCCGAAAAACTAATAAAAATTGTAAATTGTGCTATAATTAAGGAAACTGAAAAATTTAAAGAAGCCCTGGTGGGGATCCAAGTGGAATTAGCGGGTGGCCACCAATATCCACCTGGATCATTCCTCCCCCCTTGGGAAGCAATGGTCCCCATTGCGTTGAGTTCCTCCATGAAATGAGGGAACTTCTGGTGAACTTGGTCCCTAGTGAGCCACTTGCCCTGGTGAAGGAGTTGGCCTGCTTTGACAACTCGATACAATTGGATATTTTGTTGGCGAGTGTGCTTGATCTATGTGTCCATGATCCGATCAATTGTAGCTTGTTTCATGCAATCTGGATTTAACTCTATGGGCGTGAGTTGTTCTGCAATGCTGGATGTGTCTAGTAATGGTGGAAAGTATGGCCGAAGGCGGTCCATATTGAACACTGGGTGCAAGCCAAGGAATGGGGGAATGCTGAGCTTAAACGCATTGTATCCCACAGCCTTGGTAATTGTGTAAGGACCATAACGGAGTGGTATTAGTTTCTGATGGGCTCCAGTAAGGCGTTCCTTTTGCAAATGCAACCAGACTTTGTTGCCCACTTGAAACTTGTGTGGCACCCGATGTTGATCATGTCATTGCTTATACCTAGTATTTGATTTCTTCAGAATGTCATGGACCCTCTAGCCATTATTAGTCTTTAAGAGTACTTTTTTCTCTACAGGGTCAGTGCGAAATACACCTCTGCATCTGTGGATAATTATGCATGAGGACTCCCATCTCTTCTGTTTGTCAGCAAAAAATAACGTGACCAAATTATTTCCGGTGACTGCTCCATGACCATACGATACCGAACGCGACTCATGGCCATAGCATACATGATACTTCCCATAAATAATGTTCGTTGTCATACTATACCTAATCTGCCTCCGCCTATTTACCACCGCATATGCTCTACAATACAATGTACACCGAACGCCTCAAGATCCGGTCTCGTTCCTGAATTTGAAAACCCGCCCAGAAATATTCAAATTCGGAGTTTGAATTTATATACCCGCCCTTGTCAATGGCAGTGTTGGAACCACAATTCTGAGAAAATCTCCAGGAACTTCTTGCTTACCTGTGCAAATCCCTCTATCCGTGTTAACAAGGTAGTCGCAATACTGGAGTCGCAGTTGCCAGGAGATTGCCAGGAAGTTATTCGATCAGTGACATTACTGTAATCCGAGTTAAAAGGAGATTTCCTGGAGCTTCTTTCTTCCGCATTAAAATAACTCGACCAGTGGTATCTGGTTAGTGCCAATATTGAAACAATTACAAGAAGATTTCATGGGACTCCTCGCTTCCACATTCAAATCACAATACTAGTTCAATACATTGTTAAAAACTTAAGGGTATTAAATCTGGTTCAAGGTCTATTGTTTGCGGTATGGAAAGAAAGAACTCGAAAATCCACCTGATCTAAGTGTGGTTTTTTCTATTTAACCTGACTAGCTAAATATTGAAATACAGAAGTGTAGCAAAGACGCATCTTGTAGGCACTTTGCACTTGTTAGATTAGCTAGGCGAGGAAGACGAAAATTTTGAAGGTGAATGCAGAATCAAGTTGGTGATTGATCCACTTCTCATGTGGAAGTTGTGTCAACAATTCTTCTGGTTTTCTATAATATTAATCCCTGGAGACTTCGATTGATGTGGGGTGTATGCTCGAACACTGCGCATTCTCAAAGAGAAAAATGCATTCGAATTTCAACCACAATACGACTCCCACACTATGAAATAATGGAGAAATGTTATACTATTGAAATAATGGAGAAATGTTTTACTATTAAATAATGGAGAAAGGTTTTACTATTAAATAATGGAGGAATGTTATTTTTTTTTAATTTTTTAATTTTTTTCTGTTGTTGCAGACATAACCGGTTTCCAGTTGAATGCCTTTTATGGGTAGTTGCCTTCCTCTCTCATTGTTATTCTTAGTTTCAAAGTCTCATTGTTGTTCTTTATTTCAAGTAACTGGGATAGAGAGGTACATAATACTTCATTTCTGTAGGGATTTCTTATTAGCTATTTTATTGTGTATATTATTATGCAGTAACTAGAGTCATCTAGTTAATGACCGAATCCAACAAATGTGGAAAAAGGTTAAGGAAGCACCTCTCAAGGTATCCAAATGCCTGACTAAAAACTAAAAATACCTGGTAATGAGAGTATTCTTGCAGCGTAAAGTTCGTTGGTCTTGGTGAAGTTGGAAAAAATGGGTTAGCTCAACAATTCTTCAACCTTACCATATTAGTTTATGGTGGATTTTGTTTTGTATATGATATGTGAGAAAATGCAACCAATAGCTATCTAAATTCTTTGCAAAGTACGCTTCTTAAATATTTTGTTGTTTTCACGTAAAAGACTGAACAAATTAATTCAGATAAATTTCTATAAATATTAAAGTTTTAAGTGAACAAATTACTTAACATAAAATTCTCTAAATATTAAAGGTTTATTTTTAATTGTATTTTATTTATTAGAAAATTCTATAAACATTAAAGTTTTATTTTTAATTGTATTTTATTTATTAGATAAAAAAATGAGTTTTATTTAATTTGTATTTTATTTTATTTAATAAATCACAAAGAAATTAGAATTAAGAAGTTAAAGTTTTATTTTCTCTTAATTTATTTTATTAGATAAATAGTCAATAATTATTCAATGTAAAAGAGTCATTTTTATTAATGAGACCTATTTAATAGGTGGTATTCATTAATCATAGGATTACAAATAGTTGATACAGAGATTAAAATCTAAGCAATATAAATGTTGAGTTTTACTTTAAGGTCTCTATTTTACCCATTAAATAAGTAACTTATACTTATTTAATACAACACTCATTTTTGTATGCAATGTAGTACTCACAAAATAAGTTTGAATATAATGTATGTTGATTTTGATTTGTAAAAAAAAGGAGTAATTTACCAAAAATAAGAAGCTAAAGATGAGGTAATACAAGACAAAAATAGAGATAAAATATTTCAAGTGATCTCAATTATTGAATTCAATTAAATCTTCTTTTACCATCATATAATTTTGATTAATGGTCTTTTACTCATTTTAATGTGTTTTATTAAATGATGGTAATCAATTCATATTAATAGAAAATTCTGGGATTTTTAGGGTGTGAAATCCATTTATGTATTTAAATATGCGTTATAAACAACAATGAATCACATGAGGGCTGGTGGTCAACCTCAATTTGACATGTATCCCTTTTAATATATAACTAAAATATTCTCTAAATAAAAATACAAAATATACTATAATAAAAAATAATAATGAATAATATATTTGGTTAGTTTTAATTATGTCAACGTGCTTACTCAGTTAATTGATAATGCAATGCAATATGAAAGATATATAAAAAGCTTTCATTCTCACTCTCACCCATAAACAAAACATTTCCATATATCCAAATGAAGTAACATAATTTTATAACAAATTTGGAACAAGATAAAGTAAATAAAAATAAATAAATAAA
>APFE031036481.1:10698-42407 GCA_000404065.3 Pinus taeda | reverse complement strand
TTATTTTTTATGAACATTTGTGATGTCCCCAAGAAAATTGTAATTATTTTATTTACGACGGTGAAAACAAATACTCGATTTTTATTATTATTACAAACATTTGAATTAGTATTAGAATTTAGCTAATTATGAATGGAAACAAATGTTGAATGATAACAAATCTTGTAATTATTTTCATATCAAGAAGTTAGGGAAAGGTAATTACCTAACCCTACCTATTTATGAATTGCCAAGAAGTAATAAGAGTACATGAGAGAACTGAGATGAAGAAAGGGGAAGTGGACCGTGCTGAAAGGTCAGACAGATGGAGGGCTAAGTTTGGTCAAGACCGAATAGCTATAGATGTTGTGACAAATTAAGTTGCGAGAAAGCATCTGTGCTGAGAGAAAAAGCTAGGGGGGGGGCTTGGACCTGAAGGCAAGTCTCATGGTTGGGAAGATAAATCAAGAAAGCACAGTTGTGTCTGCAATAAGCTAATAGTCTTAAAGACTAGATATAGGTAAGTAGTTTAAATACTGAGCTTATTTATGGTCCAGAATTAGTAACCATTGGTAACAAGAGTAGAAATTAGTAATCTAGCGATTCAGGTAACTATGTATCCAACAAGCAATAAAAAGACTTGAAATATTTTCAAGAAGCTTTAAACAATTATAGATAGAATTCCAAGACAGTTCCCTATAGACTGTAATGATAAAACCAGTATATCCTTAGTGAAGTAGGAAAAGAAAAAAATAGTAAGCTACAACATAGATATTTACAGTAAGCAATATATGACTGTAAGCAAAGGAATTGAAAGATATTTACCAAATAAAATAAATATTTTGATTTAGATTCTACATATAAGAAATAACTGAAAAGTATTTAACGTTTGTTGGGAAAACAGAGCGATACAAAAGAAAGGAAATCTTGTAACTTAAGCCATTGTTCTAGAAAAACAATAAATTTATATAATTGTCACTAGTGGCTGGTACCAAGAATTTAACACTACGAAAGCATGAAGAAATACTTTAAAAAACTTTAGAACTTAAATGACTATCTCAACAAAACTATTTGAATTAAAAATAACAAATTTTCTTGACCGTTGTTTAAGGGTTTGAGGCCCTCGAGACAGTACCTAGACCTAACTTAATGACCAGACTTGAGTCTTCTTCCACCATTACGTTTCGGTATCTCATTTTGACAGCTATTCAAAGTCCTTGTCATGCTTCAACAAATTCTGCCTCATTGTTGCTATCCCACATGAATGAGCGTATATGAGCCGTGTGTTGGCTTGGTTGTCTCGGAAGATGCCACCAAGGCCTGCTACTCCTGGGTTCGCTTTTAATGCCCCATCAAAGTTAAGTTTTATGAATCCTTTTCTTGGGCGAGTGAAGTGAGCCAAGGATATTACACCAAGCCTATTTTTTCTACAAGCAGATGGGGCTAACATTTCAATTGTTAGATTAAGTTTTCGTAAAATTCAAGCTTCTTAGGGAGAGACTTGCCAATATTCTTGGTTCCACTACTTTGCTAAAATATTTTCTCTGATGTTTCTATCTATACCTTCCCACACCTATTCTTGAGTCGATGTTTTAATTTTAAAAACTCTATGGTTCGTCTCTTTCCATATGGCCCATATCTTTAATCATAGAGCCAATCCCCGTGCTCGGTTTAGTACCGGGCTTAAGAATATGTGGTTACGCTATAAGAGGTTCGTTTCCTTTATGTTGTGGTGGTATCGGTCCATCCTTTCGAAGACTCCTTGCATTTGATCCCATTTCTATTCTGCAAATGAGAAAGTGTTGAGCATGTGTTCCATATCCTCTTTGTTTTGCTCACATAACCAACAAAAGGACGAGCCCTGAAATCCCCTTTTCTGTAGTTGATCCTAGGTTAAGGTCTATCCTTTGCATATCAGCCAGAGGAAATGAGCTACCTTTGGCCACCACCTTCCCTTCCAATTTTTTTTCCAAAGAAGGCCTTGTCCATCTTGCACTTGTTCTGCTTGGAGGTCATAAGATTCTTTGATGGTAAAGGTGCCTTTTCTGGTTTGTCTCCATCTTAGAATGTCTGGGTCATTTCAGATTGTTACTTGTCTTGATCTCATTTCTTTTTTGAACTCTATCCATTGGTCTGTCTTTATAGCCTCGCACCCATCCTCTTTTTTCTTCCATCTCCTCTAATTCTTTGTTCCTTGGTCCTATTTCCAGAATTGATCTACATATTGTATGTTGTTGTCTCTGGTAAATTAATATATATCCATGAGGTCTTGCTTATTTCCTAGTCATTCTCTTTGTTGCCAGGAGTCCTGCCAAAATCTCGTTGTTTTTCCATTACGAATCTCCCATAAAGCATGTTGGTTTATGAGGTCCTTATTTTAGGTTGCCAAGTTCGATACTACTGATCCTTTGGGGGGGATTTGTACCGTAGGATATCCTTAGTTCTCTCAGGCATATTATATTTTATTGTCCATATTTGTTTCCATAGATCCCTTCCTCCTCCTATCCATCTCCACCATAGTTTTGCGCCCATCATTTTATTTAGATTATAGGGGTTTCTGAGGCCTAGAACTCCTTCCATTTTTTTTACTAGTCCCTGCCAAGATATTAGAGCCCATTTTGTAACCTGTTGTGCCCCTCTTCATAAGAAGTTTTTGAAAATCTCTACCATTTTGGAGCACAACCCTTTAGGGGAAACCATACATGAGAATTGGTATATGGGTATCGATTGAAGCACTGCTTTCATAAGGATAGTTCTACCAGCCAGGTTGACGAATCTAAAAGCATAGTTACTTAATCTTGCAACTTTTGTAGGATCTGTTGTCAGCATGATAATTTTAGGGAGATTTCCAATACAGGTATACCGAAGTATTTAGAGGGGAGGTTTCCAGTACTAAACCTCGTGATCCTAGCTAGGTAGGTCTTGACATTTCCCTGGGTGTTGCAAAATAAAATACAAGATTTTTCATTGTTTATCTGATTCCCTGAGGCCTCCATGAAGGTATTCAAAATATCTTTTATTCTATGGGCTTCTCTAAGTGAGAATTGACAGAAGAGCATGATATCGTCAACGAATTGTCGATGGGTGATGGCTAAATCATTACCCAAAGTCCTCAAGCCTATAATCCTAGATTCGTGGACTTCATTTTTGCTAAATCTTCCCAAACCTTCGGCAACAATAATGAACAAAAAAGGAGTTAATGGATCTCCTTGTCTCAGACGTCGAGTTGGGTTAAAGGTTTGGGAAGTAGTCCCATTCAACAGAATACAAATAAAAGGAGTGGATATCATAACACGGATCCAATTTATCCATCTTTGGGTAATACCATAGCCTTTGAGGATGTTGCTCAGATACGCGCATCTTAACCGATCGTGTGCCTTAGAGAGGTCCAACTTACTCATCATTCCTGTGAAATTTTTTACCTTGATAGAGTGGACTACTTCTTGAGAAGTTACCAACCTATCCAAGATTTTCCTTCCCTTGAAAAAGCCTGTCTGCTTCAGAGATATGATATTCAACAAGAGCGGCTTTAGCCATTTTACAATAAGAGTTGTTATGATTTTATATATGAAATTACATAGGGAAGTAGGACGAAATCCCTAAGGATCTTCCAATTTCAATGTTTTAGGAATGAGAGCAATAAAAGTGGAGTTCATACTGGAACATACCTTTTGATTGCACTGAGATTCCTCAACGACCTCTATAATTTCTCGTCCCATGAATTTCCAAGTGGCTTGGTCTCCCACTTCCATTCGGGAATGAGTAGGGGTCCCTTGGGTTTTGATGATCTGTTTTTACTTGCTCACATTCCAGACAACGAGTTAGATATTCAACTGCATCCTTCTTCATACCAGGCCAGAAATATTCTTTTCTAAGCATGGTAATCAGCTTTTGATACACAGGGTGACCTTGCATATGTGCTCTTATGACATTTATTCTGAATTAAGTCCGTAATATCTTTTTGTTTAGGCATGTATATTCTTCTTTTATAAATCAACATACCTTGAGTTTACTTTGTATCCCAGCTGATGTTTATGGTTGTTCATAACTTTTGCTTGCTGCCATAAGGTCTAATATTTTGGATCTCATCCGGATGCCTCCTTGATCAACTCGTAGAAGGTAGTCTGTACTTCACTGTAAGAAATTTCATAAATACAATGTACTTTTCGACTTCACGCATCCACAACTTGATTCTCTTTTCCCTTCAAATGCTTGATCTCGAAATCAAAACCACTGAAAAAGTCGATCCATCTGGACTACCTAGCATTCAAGGTAGGTTGATTAAAATAGTTGGTTAAATTGTGGTGATCAATCATCAGGAGAAATGTCTTACCCATTAGATAATGCCACCACATTTTTAGTGCATGAATGACAACAGTTAAATCTATGTCATAAGCGGAATACTTTTGCTCATACTCCTTGATTTTCCTAGATTCATATGCAATCACCCTGCCTTCATGCATTAAAACGCCACCCACCCCTTCCTTGCTACCATATTTGTAGACTACAAAATCTTTATTCGAGTCTGCAATGCTCAAGATATGTGTGGTGGTTAATAAATGTTTAATCTGGTTGAAGCTTTTCTAGCAATCTACTGTCCACTTGAAGGCTTTCCCTTTCTTCTGCAAGGAGGTAATGGGGTATGCTACTCTGGCAAATCCCCCGATGAATCTCCTGTAATACCCAGCTAGACCCATGAATGATCTTATATCTACCACATCCTTGGGCACAGGCCATTCCATTATAGTCTTTATCTTTTCTCAGTCCATGATAATTCCATCCTTGGTGATGATGTGGCCTAAATACTGGATTTTCTCCTTAAAGAAATCACATTTGTTGTATTTAGCATATAGTTGATGTTCTCTAAGAGTCTACAGATCTATTTTTAAATTCTCTTTATGCTCTTCTATGCTGCAGGAATAAATCAATATATCATCAATGAAAATTAACACAAATTTATCTAAGTATTGATGGAATATACTATTCATGAGACACATGAAAGTGGCGGGGGCATTGGTCAGCCCGAAGGGTAACACTATGAACTTGTAGTGTCCATAGAAAATTCTAAAAGTTGTATTTTCTATGTCTTCTTCCTTAATTTTGATCTAATGGTACCCTGAACATAGATCAATATTTGAAAACACAGTTGCACCCTTTACCTGATCAAACAACTTGTCTATGTGTGGTAGATGGTATTTATTTTTAATAGTTAGCTTATTTAGCTGGTGGTAATTCATACACATGTGTAGTGTTCCATCTTTCTTTTTAACAAACAGTACTGGGGCTCCCCAAGGTGACAAGTTGGGTCAGATATAATTTTTATCTAGCAGTTCTTGTAACTATAATTTTAATTCTGTAAAATCTGGTTTACTCATGCGGTAAGGAGATTGGGACAATGGAGCTACTCCCGATATTAGCTCAATGGTGAAATCTATATCTCTTTTAGGAGGGAGTCCTGGAATCTCTTCAAGAAATACATCCAGGAAATTATGTATTACCGATATATTTTCTAAAGAACTATATTTCTCATTTAAGTTGACATAACCCACCTTAATTGCATATATTTGACATCCTTTCCTCACACACTTTTCTAATTGTGAGGTGGTTATGGGTCTTAGCTTTATTGGTCATCGAATGCCTTGTATTTCCTGCCACTTTCCCTCCTCGTCTATATAGTGGATAGATTTTGTTTTACATTTTATAAGGGAACATTGTTTCTCTAGCCAGTCCATGCCTATGACGATATCATAAGATCCTAGGGGCAATATATTCATGTCTGCTATCAGGGACTGACTTGTTATTACTGATGGGAAGCTATTTAACTTGGCCAGCAATTGCCTTTTTGCCCCTGTGGCTAGCTGTATTAACCCAAGATTTTTAAATTTGACGGCTTGTAAACATCATTGATCAACTATATTAGGACTAACATAACTTAATGTAGCTCCTGGGTCAATTAAAACAGAGATAGTTTGGTAAAAAAATTACCTTTGAATTCCACCATGGTCATTTCGTATTCCGCTTGATGGTCTCCAAGGGCAGCATTGATTTTTGGAATGCTCCTGGGCACTTCCCCTACAGTGGATGCCTCTTAGATCTGTGAGATATGTTCATTTCCTCTGCGATTGGGACAATCTTTGACATAATGTGGTCCTCCACATCCCCAACATTATACTGGGGATCTTGCTGCTAATTCAACCTTAGTTCGCTTGACTGCTCATTGGTTTTAGATTCATTAGGGAGTTTAAATATGGTTGGGTTCCTATTCAGGTTTTTGCTTACTTGTCCCTTGTGGGTCCTTTATTCATGACAAATTTGTTTCCCTTGCTAACAACAGGGAACTTAATTCTGTTTTTGTCAATCCATCTTTTCCACGTATCTACCTTCTATCTATTTTATTGGTAACAAATCCGAGATTTTTGTATAACCTCATCCATGGTTTTTGGGTTATCCAATTCAAGATGCTCCTTCATGAACAAAGGCAAACTATTGATAAATCGTTGCACCTTTCCCTTTTCTTCCCATACGTAGGGAACATATTGAAGTAAAGATGTAAATTTTGTAATGAACTCTTCCATTTTCAGTTGTTCCAGTCTCATTTCATGAAACTCTTTTGCTTTTTCATCATGGACTCATTCAGTTAAATATATTTCCTTAAAATATCTTTGGAATTTTTCCCATGTTATGTTCTATTCATTTATTCCACATACATTCTTTACCTCTTCCCACCAAAGAGTGGCTTTCCCTTGCAGTTGAAAAATAGCCAAGCGAGCCTTTAAGTTATGATCATACTCATATAACTGAAAATACTTATTCATGTTAATAAGCAAGACTTCAGCTGCCTCTTCCATGTCACCATCGAAGAAGGGTGGTTTTCTTTTCCGAATTTCTCCTTGTAGTTCTATTATTTGTTTTTTCAGTGTTTTGTGTTATGGAGCATTATCAAATTTTTCTTCTTGATTTTCTTCTCCTCCTTGTGTTTCTAGATATTTCATCTGATACTATTGTTCTCCAGTCATATGCCCATCTTCTGGGCTGGGAATTGGTTGACGATGGTTTTGTCTATCTCACAGACTCTTCATAATTTTGCCCTCTTCCTTCATAGGCCTTTCATTGTCTGCCCTTAACCGGGCCATCTCACTTTTCAACTCTTGCACGGTTTCCAGAATGGTGACATTGGTGTTGCATGGTTCCTCACCCAGTTGCACCCATACTTCAGGGTTATTTTCTGGAAATGTTGCAGGTCCTAGTTCTATCATGGGTATGTGTGGTGTGTTGCTTGTTCTCCTCGTACCAGCCACTCCTACTTCTTTGTTGTATAAGTCACAACACTTTTCAGTTATTAGTCTCCAGAGGCCTCAGTTTTGTAACCTAAGCTTGCTCTGATACCTTGTCATATCTCTCTCTCAAAAAAAAAAAAGTATAATATCCAGGCGTAGTTACATTGCATGTATTATTCAGAATATACATAGAATATAGATTAATTGAAGCTTTGTGGATACATTAATGTAATATTAAACTTTCAATACAAGGGTTTAGATTTTTTAATGCATATTATAGTCATTTCAAATGAATGACATAAGGCTTTTGTACTCCTCTGTTTGGCAGGAACAGTCCTTGGGATCCTCTCCATTTGCTTGCCAGAAGTCCTCCCTTCCTCGGCTATAGTGCTTCATGAATGGTCAACTTTGTCTGTCCACATCCAACGATGATTGAATGATCTCTTATCTCTGCCTGATTTCTAGTAAGGGTCTCATAGTTACTGTCATTTGGGTTTTGAAGTTTGGTTCTCTGGTAATGGGTAGCGTTTCGATGCTATGATGCAGATGGTTAGGCTTTGAGTTTCTGTGGCCAGAGTAGGACTTCACTGCTCCTATAGCCTTCACCCATTCCGTGGCTTGGCCGGTAAAAGATTTGCTCGACCCTATGATTATTTACGGTATATGTGAAATTTGTTTGGAATTTACGGTGTTGCTTCTTATTTTTTTGACTCTGTTTCAGGTGTTCTCCAGAGGTTGTGCCTGCCCAACTAGCAACACATGGCACCTTTTTTGGAACTCTTCCAAGGCAGGCGTTCCAGACCCAAAAACCTTCTTCGTATGTGAACGACTTATCCTCTTTTCTATAGCAATTCCAGATCATCAGAGAGTAATGGAAGCTATTTGAGGGTTTTTGTTTTTTGGATTACTTTAGGCTATAGTTGAGCTACCTCTGCTGAGGTTCTAGCCTCATGGGCTTAGAGTTAAATGTTGTTTTGCATTGTTCATTTGTTTGTTTAGAAGCAAGGCCAACCCTCATGGCATTTAAACATTTATGCTTTCATATATATAGTTGAGGGTTTATCTCTTTGTTTCTTATAGCGGTTATCATTTCTTTTACAAACCTTCTTGGGTTTTCGAGTTGGGTTCTAAAACCCTCTTGGTTCTCGTTGTTTTGTTCCATAAGTGTATTGTTTTAGATGCTTGCTATGGAATTATAAGTATTTTTCTTGTTAGCTCTGTTCATGTTGTTATGGCGTTGGACTCTTTCAAATCGATTTTAGCTGGCCCGTGGAGGCAAGGTGATTACTTGGCACTACAGAAATTGTTAAGAGTAATATAGCTGGATTCTGTTGACCTGAGAATTAAAATGTTATAGTTTGGGAGACTTCTATCTTTGTTTTGCATACTCTTAAAGGAATTTTGGCAATTTATCAGTGGTATTTATTATCTTTAATGCAAGCACAGTTGTTTTTGGGAATGTCTCAGTCCCTAATCTTGCCAAACCGAAAATTGTTGTCTGTGTTGGAACGAATTGCGATTAATGCATATTATTGCATTAATTAAGTTAGGTCTGGGTACCATCCTTAGGGCCTCAAATCCTTAACCAACAGTCAAGAAAAGCTATTCTTTTTAATTCAAATAGTTTCGTTGAGACAATCATTTAAGTTTTGGAGTTTTTTAAAGTATTTCCTTCATGCTTTCATAGTGTTAAATTCATGGTACCAGCCACTAATGACTATTCTATAAATTTATTGTTTTTCCAGAACAATGGCTTAAGCTACATGATTTCCTTTCTTTTGTATTGCTTTGTTTTCCCAGCAAATGTTAACTAGTTTTCAGTTATTTCTTATATGTAGAATCTAAATGAAAATATTTCTTTTATTTGGTAAATATCTTTTAATTTCTTTGCTTACAGTCTTATACTGCTTATTGTAAATATCTGTGTTGTAGCTTACTATTTTTTTTCTTTTCCTACTTCACTAAGGATATAGATATATTGGTCTACAGGGAACTGTCTTGGAATTTCACCTATAATCGTTTAAAGCTTCTTGAAAAGATTTCAAATCTTTTTATTACTTGTTAGATACATAGTTACCTGAATCGCTAGATAACTAATTTTTACTCTCGTTACCAAATTTACTAATTCTGGACCATAAATAAGCTCGATATTTAAACTACTTACCTATATCTAGTCTTTAAGACTATCAACTTATTGCAGCCACAACCATGCTTTCTTTATTTATCCTCCCAACCATGAGACTTGCCTTCAGGTCCAAGTCTCCCCCCGAGCTTTTGCTCTCAGCACAGATTCTTTCTCACAACTTAATTTGTCACAATATCTATAGCTATTTGGTCTTCACGAGACTTAGTTCTCTGAACTTTCAGCGCGGTCCAGTTCCCCTTTCTTCCTCTTAGTTCTCTCAAGTACTCTTCTTACCCTTTTGATCACTTCTTGGGAATTCATAAATAGGAAATTGATTAGGGTTAGGTAATTACCTTTCCCTAACTTCTTGATATGAAAAGAATTACAAGATTTGCTATCATTCAACATTTGTTTCCATTCACAATTAACAAAATTCTATTACATAATTCAAATGTTTATAATAATAATAAAAATCCAGTCTTTGTTTTTACTGTGGTAAATAAAATAATTACATTTTTCCTTGGGACATCACAAAGGTTCATAAAAAATACAAGAATTATAAATTTATTTATTTTTAATCTTTTTCTAAATTTGTTATAAAATTATGTTACTTCATTTGGATATATGCAAATGTTTTGTTTATGGGTGAGAGTGAGAATGAAGGCTTTTTATATATCTTTCATATTGCATTGCATTATCAATTAACTGAGTAAGCACATTGACATAATTAAAACTAACCAAATATATTATTCATTATTATTTTTTATTATTGTATATTTTGTGTTTTTTTAGAGAATATTTTATTTATATTTTAGAAGGGATACACATCAATTTGAGGTTGACCATGGACCCTCATGTGATTCATTGTTGTTTATAATGCACTTTTAAATACATAAATTTGAGGTTGACCACGGGCCCTCATGTGATTCATTGTTGTTTATAACGCATTTTTAAATACATAAATGGATTTCACACCCTAAATTTTCTATTAATATAAATTGATTACCATTATTTAATAAAACACATTAAAATCAGTGAAAGACAATTAATCAAAACTATATGATCTTAAAAGAAAATTTAATTGAATTCAATAATTGAGATCACTTGAAATTATTTTATCTCTTTTTTTGTCTTGTATTACCTCATCTTTAGCTTCTTGTTTTTGGTAAATTACTACCTTTTTTTAACAAATCAAAATTAGCATACATTTATATTCAAACATATTTAGTGAGTACTACATTGCATACAAAAATGAGTGTTGTATTAAATAAGTATAAGTTACTTACTTAATGGGTAAAATAGAGACATTAAAGTAGAACTCAACATTTATATTTCTTAGATTTTAATCTCTATATCAATTATTTGTAATCCTATGATTAATGAATACCACCTGTTAAGTAGGTCTTATTAATAAAAATAACTCTTTTACATTGAATAATTATTCACTATTTATCTGATAAAATAAATTAAGAGAAAATAAAACTTTAACTTCTTAATTCTAGTCTCTTTGCGATCTATTAAATAAAATAAAATACAAATAAAATAAAACTCATTTTTTTATCTAATAAATAAAATACAATTAAAAAAAAACCTTTAATATTTAGAGAATTTTATGTTAAGTAATTTGTTCACTTAAAACTTTAATATTTATAGAAATTTATCTGAAGTAATATGTTCAGTTTTTTACGTGAAAAAAGCAAAATATTTAAGAAACTTATTTTGCAAAGAATTTAGATAGCTATCGGCTGCATTTTCATATACAAAACAAAATCCACCATAAACTATTATGGTAAGGCTGAAGCATTGTTGAGCTAACCCATTTTTTCCAACTCCACCAAGACCAACGAACTTTACCCTACCCTACAAGAATACTCTCATTACCAGGTACTTTTAGTTTTCAGTCAGGCATTTGTATACCTTGAGAGGTGCTTCCCTAACCTTTTTCCACATTTGTTGGATTCGGTCATTAACTAGTCATTAACTGGCTTAATCTAGTTACTACGTAATAATATACGCAATAAAATGGCTAATAAGAAATCCCTACAAAAATGAAGTATTATGTACCTCTCTATCCCTACTACTTGAAATAAAGAACAACAATGAGACTTTGAAACTAAGAATAACAATGAGAGGGGAAGGCAACTACCCATAAAAGGCATTCAAGTGGAAACCGGTTATGTCTACAAAAAAAAATAAATAAAAAAATCCTCCATTATTTAATAGTAAAACATTTCTCCATTATTTCAATAGTATAACATTTCTCCATTATTTCATAGTGTGGGAGTCGTATTGTGGTTGAAATTCGAATGCATTTTTCTCTTTGAGAATATGCAGTGTTCGACCATACACTCCATCTCCACCCCACATCAATCGAAGTATCCAGGGATTAATATTATAGAAAACCAGAAGAATTGTTGACCACAACTTCCACATGAGAAGTGGCTCAATCACCAGCTTGATTCTGCGTTCACCTTTAGAATTTTCGTTTTCCTCGTCTCACTAATCTAACAAGCGCAAAGTGCCCACAAGATGCGTCTTTGCTACGCTTATGTATTTTAATATTTAGCTAGTCGGGTTAAATAGAAAAAACCGCACTCAGATCTGGTGGATTTCCGAGTTCTTTCTTTCCATACCGCAAACCATAGACCTTGAACCAGATTTAATACCCTTAAGTTTTTAACAATGTATTGAAGTAATACTCTGATTTGAATGCGGAAGCAAGTCCCTTGAAATCTTCTTGTAACTGTTTCAATATTGGAACTAACCAGATACCACCGGTCGAGTTATTTGAATGCAGAAGAAAGAAGTTCCTAGAAATCTCCTCTTAACTCCGATTACAGTATTGTCACTAATCGAATAAGTTCCTGGAAATCTCCTGGCAACTGCGACTCTAGTATTTTGACTAACCTGTTAACACGGATAGAGTGATTTGCACTGGTAAGCAAGAAGTTCCTGGACATTTTCTCGGAACTGTGGTTCCAACACTGCCATTGACAAGGGCGGGTATATAAATTCAAACTCCGAAATTGAATATTTCTGGGCGCGTTTTCAAATTCAGGCAAACGAGATCGGATCTCGAGGTGTTTGGCGTACATTGTATTGTAGAGCATATGCGGTGGTAAATAGGTGGAGGCAGGTTAGGTACAGTATGACAACGAACATTATTTATGTGCAGTATCTGTGTGCTATGGCCATGAGCCGCGTTCGGTATTGTATGGTCATGGAGCAGTCACGGGAAATAATTTGGTCGTGTTTTTTTTGCCAACAAACGGAAGAGACGGGAGTCGCCATGCATAATGATCCGCAGATGCAAAGGTGTACTTCACACTGACCCTGCAGAGAAAAAAAATACTCTTAAAGACTAATAGTGGCCCAATAATGGCCAAACAGCATGGGATTTATTGGTTACCCTCAATCTTTCCATCATCCTCCGAATCCTCACCCACTCCATGCATCCTTCCCTTCTTTACTTTCCACATCCACTCCATGCGTCCTTCCCTTCTTTACTTTCCACATGCGAAGAGAGTGTGTTGCTTAAGTCGTGGGTCAATTACTCGATGCTCACTGTCAACTACCCCATTTGTCTTCTGTCCCTCGCATCTTTACTTTATGTCCTTTCTATTTTTAAACCGCGGGTCAATTAGTTGATGCTCAGTGTCCTTTCCATATGTTTAATCTTAAAGTCGTTCGTCAATTAGTTTCTTGCGAGAGACTATGTTGCTTTTCCTCACCCACTCCATGTCTCCTACGTCCTTCCCATATTTACTTTCCACATGCGAAGCGACTGTGTTTGCTTTAAGTCGTGGGTCAATTACTCAATGCTCAATATCAAACGCCCCATTCATCTTGTGTCCTTCCCATATTTACTTTCCATGGCACCTGCTCCCCTTTCAAACTTAAATTTTAGAGGCGAAGAGACTGTGTCGCCGGTCAGTGTCACACATCCTCTCAATCTGTCCATCATCCTCACCCACTCCATGCGTCCTTCGCATCTTTAGTTTCCTCATCCGAAGAGCCTGTGTTGCTTTAAGTCGTGGGTCAATTACTCGATGCTCAGTATCAACCGCCCCATTCGTCTACTGTCCTTAGAATCGGTTTACTTTACATCATTTCCATGCCACCTGCTCCCCATCAAATTAGAGAAAATAGGAATAAATGGGACCAATGACCAGACCTTTATGTATGTTATACAATCCAATTTATCTATAATCTTATATTAAAATGTAAGATGATTACAATATATATGGAAATGATTATGGTTATTAAATTTTTTAAGATAACTATTATGGTTATTAAAGTTTTTTTATATTAATACAAAGATATATATATAGATATATATATATATGTGTGTCTCTATATATAAAGAAATAATAATATTACATTACAATATGTATATATATAATTATACAATCAAAATTATTTATAATTTTAGAAATAATATGTAAGATAAACTATTATGTATAGAAATGGTTATGGTTATTAACGTTTTTTATATTAATATAAAAAATATTAAAATAAAAAGGTTTTTTACTTATGATTTTGATAGGTAACAATAAAGTATTTTATAATTTTTTTTGGTTGACAAAGATTTTATAGCATGTTTTCAATTTAAAAGAAAATAATAATAATATTTTTACTTCCTACAATATGATTATCTATAAATTTATAATTTATATTATTTTTTTTAATTAATATCAATATTTTTTAAAATGGAATGTATTAATTCTATTTAAATAAAATAAAATATAATTTTTTTATTAAAAAATAATTAAATTCTATTAACTAAAAATTTTGATTTTCTTGTAAGGATATCAATATATAATACATATATATAGTTTGTGTAGTGATAAAATGGTATTTTCACCCAGACAACAATCTGAAACAAGAGTGTGATTTTTTGTTGTTTAAAAAACATTTTTGGATGCTTAGACTGATTTAGTACTTGTTTAGAACACATTTTTGAATACATAAAGGGATAAAGTACTATAAAAAACCCCAGGGGCACTAGAATTCTACAGATTAGACAAGTTCAACTCAAGTTTTTAAAAATCTCTACCCAATTATGAAAAAATTCATTTTGTCTATAAGTTAGAGTACAACTATCCTTATGCTTGGGGACTTCAATGCTAGAACTGCTACCAACCAAG
Source organism: Pinus taeda (assembly GCA_000404065.3). Taxonomy (NCBI): domain Eukaryota; kingdom Viridiplantae; phylum Streptophyta; class Pinopsida; order Pinales; family Pinaceae; genus Pinus; species Pinus taeda. The sequence continues at coordinate 27,879 of APFE031036481.1, read as the reverse complement.
ACACTCTACTAAGTAATAACACTAACCCTAATTCCTTGTGATTTATTGAGGATTATGACTTAGCTAGTAAATTCAAAAGATATAACCAATAACTTATTTGGTATCGAGTTAATCAAGCTTTGCAACTCCCAAGACTTGATTATTTGTAGCAATATTAATAAGTGGCCCAGATTTGGCCAAATGAATTATATTCATGGGCTTAGAAGCAATGTTATGGACTATGTAATATCTGATACATGGGTTCTCAACTGTATTGTTAATTTTGACTTCCTAGATGACCATGAGCATGATTCGGACCACAAACATTTATTCTTGACCCTAAATATTGATATGCACACCAACCACATGCAAAATAAAGGTGAGAGCCAAACGAACACTCATTTTGACAAAAGTAAAATGGATCTATTCTTAAAATATTTAATAAGGGATTTAGGTCTCTTAGCATATCATGATAATATGATCACATCTACCACAATTTTACTACAACCCTCCCCACTACCATTAATAGATTATCTACTGAGGTATCATATAAAAGAACGATAAAACTTCCAATCCTTAGTATGATAAGGATTGTAAGTTTGTCAAGAAAATGATTAGAGATGCTCCTAACAAGGGTATAGAACTTGAAAAAATAAGTGTATAAGGCTCTTATGAAAAGGAAATAAATGTGTTATATGAATAAGAGGCATGAGTGTATTCTTCACCTCTCTAAAGTTGAGCCCATAAAGTTTTGGAGGAATATTTTGTTCGTAAAATGAAAGAAGATAACTCGATCCTCTTGAAGGATCAGAATAGCTATATTAAGAATCTTTATGACTCCTCGGACACCATGGGAAACATTATAAATACTCCTATAAAGGAAGATATTTTTTCTTTAGAAGATGTCAAATTCAGGATTAAGAAGCTCGCTAATAGGAAATCTAGGAATATTAAAGGGTACTGATCTAGGTGGATCCCTAATGGCACAAAAATAAAGGTTCTCATATTGCAATGAAATTAAGACTAGATTGGAGAACTTGTCGTAATTTTTCCAATACTACAGAACAAACATCAATTTGGGTTTGTATGTAGAATTTATGTTCAGCCAAAATTACACTCCAGTCAACTTAACAGCAAAATTTGGCATAGTCTCGCTAAATGTGGTGAAGGTATTAGTTAGGGTTAAAGTTAGGAGCACTAGAAAATATGGTGGCACCTCGCTAAATTTAGTGGCATTAAGTAACTCAATAATAAGAATCCATGTGGCCCAATCAGATGGTCCCACTTAGCACCCCGTTGGTGGCCTATTGGTCCAATCCAACCAAATAAACTTTGTGGTAGTTATGTACTTGGTGGACAATTTTAAATTAAATGGCAAACAAATCTATCCAATGGCCCACAATTTAAATTAAGTGGAAAATGTTATAACAAAACACATATACTTAAACTTGTTCAATGGTTAGTTTATTAGTGGTTAGCAATTGGCCTATTGGCTTAATACATATATATATTACAACATGAGTTTTAAATGATATATATATTATATATAATATATATATATATATATATATATATATATATATATATATATTATTATATATATATATATAATATATATATATATATATATATATTATATATATATATATATATATATATTATATATATATATTATAAGCGATATACAAATGGTTGGCAATTAGATCAACAAAAAGTGACAAAATTTCGGCCAAAAATGGCACGACAATTTGACTTATTTAATATGGAAGTCTATCAATAGTTTTTATATGCGGTCACAATTATAGGAAATGGTTACAATGAAAGTCAAAAATTAGTTTATGGTGTAACAATGATATAATATAACCAAAAATAAATAGTTTGATGACAACACGACGAAATGCGTAGTTCCAACCAAACTATAACAGTGAACGATTATATTTTGTTTTAACAAAATTTATTAATATAACACATGATTGTTAGCGTTGCAATAGACATATGACATGTTGCAAAGGTCGTTACAATAGATAGTCCAATTGTATGTTGTTTGTGTTATAAATATGGGGTCGGAAAGGTTGGAAGCCCCGACCTTCCAACCAACCAATGATTTTATTTAACCATGTCAACCAATATGCTAAGTGGGGTGGATGTTAGAATATCCGTCGACATAGTGGTATATAAACTTGTAATTTCATTAATCAACAGACTGATGGAGGGGTCACAGAGCAAAGTTGTGAGCAGGGGAGGAAATTTTATGAACATGAATATGGAATAATTCAAATAATAAATAATATAAATAATAATAATAATAATAATTCATAACTATGAAAGGGCATGTCTCGAAAGATAAAACTGTTTATGGAAGGGCACTTCCATCTAATATTTATATGAGGTCCATCATTTTATTCAACCATATCACTTTTGTACTCAAAGCATTGATTTATAAATATTACTTATCCTATGATGGATATTCTCATATTTTAGATATTTTGAATATGTGTGATAATGAAATTTGTTTGTATCAAACATATATGAAGGAGAGATATGTTAAACATGTTCCCCTATAGAAATAAAAGTATTGAATATGGAGGTGTTCTACTTGATGAGTTCATTAGAGAAATTTTGAAGTTTAAAATGGACCTCCTAAGAAATGTTATTAAATAATAATGGAAATAATAAAATAAGATTAGATTACATCATCAAAATTTTAGAGGGAAAAATAAAAAAGCTACTTTTTCAACTTGTATTTTAAACTTATCACCCTATGACTTTACTCAAAGTTTGAGCAGGATCACTCATTGGATGCATAATTTATTTCTTCATCCAAGGAGTACCCATGTTGTATACTTTCGATGTACCCTACTACAGGAAAAATGAGAAATACATGAAAAATGTGATTGCAATAACATTTGTCATTTTTATTATAATAGGGTCCATCAAAACTATGCAATATGGGTACTCCGTGGATGAGGAATTAATTTTTTCATCCAACGAGTGATCCCACTCAAAATTTGAGTAAAATCATAGGGAGATAAGTTGAAAATATAATTTTTTGTTTGTTTTTTTTTTTTTTTACCTTTTTACTCCAAAAATGTTGAATCATCCTCCATGGTTGACATTATCATTGTGAATCCTATTGGTTCTTATAAAGTTTATTTTTGTTGTACATTTTTGTTTTGAGGCCGATTTTTGACTTCAAAACTTCTGTAATGATGGTTGTCTGAGTTGTTGATTGTTTTGCACTATTATTGATGTATTACCACTAAATTCTTATTGATTTTAAATGAACTTATGTATATTTTTTAATATGGTTTAATCCATTTGCTAAAATTTATTTGACCTTCGTGTTATGAAACCAAATATCTTCTCAATTAGTAATAAACACATAGGTGTTATCAATAAATTACTTTAATATTCAAAATAATTAAGAGATTTTATTTTTGTTGTCCATCATATATTAAACAAAATTAATTTGTAGCATTCAGATTTATTAAATATAACTGAAAAATTGGGTAGATATTATTTGTTTTTATTTAGCAATGGACATAATCAAATTTGATTTTACTTATAATAATAGTCACATAGTTCAAAAAATGGCCTTTTGATTACTTCTCTACTCTGTGCCCTTTTACAATTCTAGCCCATAGTCCCTTGTCCCTATAGATCACTCCTCAAGAGGAAGTCTACCTCCATCTGCGACACTGCCTCCCCCACCTCCTCTCAACATTGCATCATTTGCAGCACCGGTTGCACGTTAGATAACCAAAGTTGCCTTCCATGTAGCTTAGTCTCAATTGATGGCTTTAAGCCTTGTAGAGAAAGGCTTCATAGGATAATTTACTAGTATATAGCCTTCTCCCTATCCATTAGGAAATTAGGTTAATAAAAATTGGATACCTATAATTAAAGGTAAACTCTCTCTATCATTATGGAAGAGTTTATTTTTCATTTCTCTTTGAAGAGAAGGAAGATATATAGGCTTAGTCTTCAAGAATGATACTTCATAGGGGCCCAAGGACTCTATTTGAATAAATGAATCCCTAATTTTAGCCTCCAAAATGATATTTCTTTTGTTGTTCCTGTATGGGTTAATCTCCTACATCTCCTTCTTCATTGTTTGAATGATGAAACTTTAAAAAACATTGTAAATACCTTAAGGAAATTCATTGATGAGGAAGAATTGAAAGAAGGGATGGTTTCTTGTGTAAGACTATGTGAAGAAGTGGACCTTGAATTTCTTTTATCAAAGACAATCCAACCCAGTCTTAACAATTGGAGTTGTATTTAAGAGGTAGACTATGACTAATTCCCATTCAAGTGTAATATATTCCATGAATATGGAAACTTCAAAAGAAATTTCTTGGAGGCCTCTTAGAAATAACCTATCACATGCTCATGACAAACCCTCCTCCCACATCCACCCAAGTTACCATGCCATCTGGGCTAAACATGAGATGAGAAGCTACTATGATTAGATTCAATCTCCTAGGTGACCTTAAGGAAGTGGAATCGACAGAATATCACACATAACCATCCAACACCATCAACAAAACCCTCAGGAGATGAGTCAACCACTCAGACAACCTGTTCCAGGGTCCCACTGTTGTTCTTGACAATTTAAGGTTCAAACGCTCTCATGCTATGGCAAGCGAGCGACTAGAGACCTAAAGTCACTCTCATAGGCCTACATGCAAGTGACTGTGGATGAAACTTAGTAATTATGTGCTAGTGACTCGGAGATTTGAGCCACTTTTTCAGGCCCAAAGCCCAGGCCATTGACTAGAATGGAATGAAAGCTCATAATTAAGTAAAGTACAGGGAAACAATGATGCAAAAGTAAATAGTTTATCAAGGCCTTAACCATACCCCTACTAGCCATGACAAGAATTTCATCAAACATATCATTGACATGTAACCTATAGGTGTAAACAATAGAGTTAAGTGTAGGGATATCTTACTTATTGGAGAATCGCCATGAACCATTTTCTCCTCATGTCACTTCCTTTGACAATTTCCCTAGCCATCAATAACGAAATGAACACCCATAGGATGTCTTTCCCAACATTTAGCTTGGAATTACTGTCCCATTCATCCGTGGCTATTGTTTTTAAGATTTCTTACATGGAATTTTCACTAGGATTGTTACATTCACTTTGTAGATCCATCTGGAACCAACCACTTTGTAGATCCATCCATCATAATTAGGTCAAAACAAACAAACTTTATAGTGGGGCAACAAATCCTTGATGGCATAATTTCAGCTCATGAAATACCTCACTCTTTGAAATATTGAAGAAGGCCGAGGATGTTGATGAAATTGGACTTATCCAACGCATATGATCACTTAAATTGGAAATTCCTCTTTTAGATGTTGGCAACCATTGTATTTTCTTAAGACTAGATATGATGGACTAGATCCATGGTAATAACCCCTTTCTTTTCTATTATTCTCAACAGATCTCCCTCAAGGAAATTCCACTCCATCCAAGGCTTGAGGTAAGCTGCTTCCTTATCCCCATTTTTTTTTATTATCACAATGGAAGACTTGGTCCATTTTCTTCAAGAGGCAAAGTGAGAGGGTCACATAAAAGAAAAAAGATCCCTGAAACTGAACTCTTGGTGACACACTAGCAATTTATGAACTATAATATGCTCTTTGGTAGATAACGCTCTTGGGTACGGAAGTTGCGTATATATAGAAGATGTGTATATACATAGGTTGTGCCTATATAGAGACTGCATTTTTGTGCATATATGGAAATTGTGCATATACGGAAGATATGCGCATATCTTGTATATATCTGTCACTTTCTCATATGTGCATCTCTTCTGTATATACACATATTTTATATATTTGCATCGTATATGCGCAAATTCCATATACAAAAATTGTGCATATACAGAAATTTTGCATATATGGAAGATATGCACATATATTCGGTATATCTATAACTTTCTTATATGTGCATATCTTCCGTATATGAACGCCGTTTATGTATTTGCATCGTATATGCGCAAATGCTATATACAAAAATTGTGCATATATACAAATTGTGCATATACGGAAGATATACGCATCTCTTCCATATATACATAAATTTCGTATATGCGCAAATCGCATATACAAAAATTGCACATATACAAAAATTGTGCATATATGCAATATATGCATTTTTTTGTATATGTGCATCTACCATATATGTGCAACTTCCGTATATGCACATATCTTCCGTATATGCATAAATTTCTTATATGTGCATATCTTCCATGTTTTGCATGTCTTTTATATATGTGCATCTACCGTATATGCGCAACTTCTGAATACAAAAATTGTGCATATATGGAAATTGTGCATATACGGAAAATATGTGCATATCTTTCATATATGCGTAACTATATTATATATGCATATCTTCCATATATGTACATTTTTTATGTATGTGCATCTACCGTACATGTGCAACTTCCATATATGGAAATTTTTCATATACGGAAATTGTGCATATACGGAAGATATTCGCATATCCTTTGTATATGTGAAATTTTTCTATATGCACATATCTTCCAGGTATATGCGCAAATTCCATATATAGAAATTGCACATATACGGAAATTGTGCATATACAGAAGATATGTGCATATCTTCTGTATATACATAAATTTTGTACATGCGCAAATTCCATATACAGAAATTGTGCATATATGGAAATTGTGCATATATGAAAGATATGTGCATATCTTCTTTATATACATAACTTTCTTGTATGTGCATATCTTCCTTATATGCACGTCTTTTATGTATGTGCATCTATCGTATATACGTAAATTCCATATACAGAAATTGTGTATATACGCAATATATGCACATATGTTTCATATATGTCCATCTTTTGTATATGTGCATCTACCGTATATGCACAACTTCCCTTTATGCGCATATATTCCATATATGCATATATTTCTTATATGTCCATATCTTCCATATATGCACGTCTTTTATATGTGCATCTACGATATATGGCAACTTCCATATACAAAAATTGTGCATATACAAAAGATATTCGCATATATTTTGTATCTTCGTAACTTTCTTATATGTGAATATCTTCCATATATGGAAATTTTGCATATATAGAAATTGTGCATATACGGAAGATATGCGCATATCTTCTGTATATGCGAAACTTTTCTATATGCTCATACCTTCCAGGTATATGTGCAACTTTCGTATATACACATAACTTCCATGTATGTGAAACTTTATGATGCAGGCCTCAACCCGCATAAACCAAGATCTTCAATACTTTGTTATGCCAATCATGCATCTCCAGAAGCTCCAAAAAAAACTTCATTACAACCCTGAGCTAGAAGTGATTTGTTAGATCTTTTGGTCAACAAAATGGAAACATTCGATTAACTGTAGAATACGCACAGTTAAAAAAAATATCAATGAAATCACACACTCATCTGCTCTAATCTATGCGATACAGGACTATGCGCACAGGTAGGTGTCACCTGTGTGTGGGATTTATGCGTGGAAAAATCGCGTGTGGGTCGCAGAAACAAACACCATAACCATGCAATCAACTCACATTTTCCAATATCTGATATACACTACCTGATACGCTGCTACAAACAACACAAATAATCTGCCCCTGCCCAGAATTAAACACAATTTATAAATGCCCGCACAATTCTCAACATGCTTCCATGGTTTTATGGTGCGCCCTCCACATTTATACACAAGGTTTAAGCCAATGGTTTACTGTCCGTAGCATCATCAATTCAATCCATGAATTACAGTCCGCTGTCCATACAAAAGAAAGAAGCCCAACGCTTCTACTGCAGCTAAATACAATCTATTTTAACCGTTTGGATCCATGACTAAACCCAATAATTATACATCAGTTCCGCATCATAATTTTGAGGATACACAGCCCACAAATTAATGACGAAATCTTTTCTTTGACATGATAACGCCCAGTTTAGTTAAAGATATATAATTTTCCAACGCACAGAACAGCACGCAATCTATTTTAAAATCCTTCTCTAACCCATGGAAATGGCAGATTAACACAACAAGTGCAGTGATTTCACAAATCATCTAATCTATTTATATCTGATTTAAAATAAAAAGATTACTTACAAACTTGGCCAGATAATTCGAATTTATGGCCCTTTACAAACTGCTCCCAACCAGAAGAGCTCTCACACTAACTCTTCCTCTCTCTCTCTCTGATGAGAGCTTAGATGCCTGTTTTATTTATAATAATAATGGATACATAGATCAGGCCTTATCTCTAGAAAAAGCATGATTTTCCCTTTTTACAAAATGACTTAAAGCTGGAAGCTTTATTCCCTATTTTTTTATCTTAATTTTAACTAAAAAAACATAAAAACAGAAGGAAAAAGATCCCACTCCTTGCTTGTAGATAATCTTTTTTATTTTTGGAATAAATCAAAAGATTTTTCCCCTTCTGAGTCACATGCGCCTGCATCAGACTCCCAAGGTTGAAAATGATCATGATCTCCTGATCATGCGCTTTAGTCCTTGTTCTTGTCTTCTAGGGTCCCACACTTTGTTCTGCAACTGTCCAAATGCTTTATTCCTTTGTTGTCGCTGCCTTTCTGTTGTCCCTTCCTCCATCTTCTTCTTTCTGTCAATGAGGTTCAGATTCTGATCGATCTTGCTTGCTCCTATTTCTATTTTCCTCCATTTGGATTTCTGCATCATCAGCTGCCATATTTCTTCAATTTCTATGTCCAGCTTACTGCTGTTGTTTCCAATTTCTGTTAATTCAGCTACTACCATAGATTCTGCTTCCGCTGCCGCCATAGATGTTGCTACCTCCCAAGCTTCTTGTCCCCCTGCAACATACTTTGGAACATCACCTGTAAACACAATCAAATTGTTAGCATTAAAATCACAAGACCCACTAGTCTTATTTGTCGGTTCAGTCACCAACTTTTCTCTCTGCAGCTTCAAGTCTTTTTCAGGACTCAAAAATTTTTCACCGGCTTTCTCCTCAGCTTTCTCTGGCAATATTTCAGCATGTTGATTTGTATTCACCATGAGACTGTCAACTAGTCTCGCCTTCTTACCATCTTCCGCTTCATGACTATCCTTCATGAAAAATTCCCTGCCTTGTTTCCTCAGCAAATTAACTTGTGCATACGTCCTCTGTTTTTCCAGCTCCCTTCTCTGAAGATCTAGTTTCCTGTACAATTCAATAACTTCATTAGGAGTAGATTTTGGAAACTTCACATAGCCTTTTATACCTTCAATGACTCTGGAGCAATCATCAGCTGGTTCAACATTTTGATTAGACTCTTCCGTCTTCACTTTCTCACCATTGCTCTGAACAGTCTTTTGTGCATCCATCACCTGTTCCAAGTACTCCTTTTCTCCAAATAACAAGGTTTTTGAATCAATCTTCTGTCCTGGTACATCTTCCAGAAATGCTCCTTGTTCCATTTCAACTTCCTCTTGACTCATCTTCTTGCCATTTACCTTGGCATCCTATTTCTTATGTCCTCTACTGTGGCTTTTCCTGAACCTCTTCTATGACTATTAGTAGTCAGCTCCTTTGCAACAAGCCTCTGCAACAGCTAGTCCTCCTGGCTGCAATCTTACCTCACTAAGTTCTCCTCACTTAGTCTTTTGGTAAGCATGGGTCCTCCGTCTGGAACCTCTTCCTAAGCAACACCTTTGCTCCTTCTAGGCTTCTGCAATCTCCCACACCACCCCTTCCCACAACCTCCATTTGTCTCACACCATTTTCCTTGAGAATTTGAACTGCTAGAGAAACATTTAATAGCAATGACTTATAGTGAGATTGAAGCATATTTGGAGGCTATCTTAGGTCATTTGTGGTCAATTTGGCATCTATGTGAGGGGGATGCAACCCATGTTCTAGCCTGGAGGACTTTTGGGCCATGTTCTCATGGACACTTTCTATTCTTCCCATTACAAACTACGTTGAGAATTAAATGATAATGTATCTCTATTTTTTCCTCCCATTAAATTTCAAACTTTATATGTCTTTAAAATTTTATGCTTTCAATATTCTTAAATTCTACTAGTTTGAATTTTTGAGTATGTACTATGAGTTTACATTTTAATACAATCTTTGTAATGTTGCATATTTTCATATTTATTTCCATTTAAATTTTATTATTTCCCTAAGAGCCAAACACCCTACATGGATCAATGCTAAGCTTGTGAATAATGAGATTTGCTGCAAATTTTTCAAGAAACACATCAAGGGGAAAGATAGGTAGGGGGAATTAATATGTTGAAAAAAAACTTGGCTAGTTTGAGAAGCCAAATTTCCCCATATAAGTAACCATTACAAGATATTGGATATATTAGATTACAATTTCAGAATTAGTTTGAGAAATTCGAAGAAGAGAAGTCTAGGGAAATAAATAAATTATGAAATAGGGGGGAAGAGGCAATTTGTTACAATCACAGTAAAATATAGTATTGAGTTACTTGAAGGATCTTCATTGATCCATTCTCCCAATTTTATGAACCCCTATCGTTATTTTCCCTCCCTCCTAATATGAAACTTAAAAATAAGAATGACATCCAAAGATATTTTACACCTTCCCCCATATTTGTTAGTTCCTTTCAATGAAGTCAGACTTAGCCTACCTCATATAAACACTAGAAAAAACAATACCAATATATTAAATTAAAATACATCACTATATGGTGGTGTGATGTAGATATCGCCTCCACTATATCCTGATCTCATTATTACGAACTTATGTGGGATAATGGTATTGCTACAAAAAGAACTTAAAAGGCCATAATATGCATAACTTGAGGGCATATCTTTTAAAAAAAGTTTCTTCAAGAATTTTAAAGTTTCATGGACCAAAATAGGTTGTACCATCATGCAAAATGGATGTACTAATGGAGAGAAACATAAAATCATAAATTTCCTTCCACTTGATAACTAGGAACCATGTTGTTTTTTACATCTATTGATGCACCTAATAATGTGAAATATGAAGACCCATTATTTAAATTTTTATATTATATTTTGATGTTAATAAGGAGATGAAATTTTTGTTTAGTTCATCAGAACAATGAATCTAATTGTGTTTTTACTACTATTTTTTTTTAATTAATTATTTCTATTTAAAAACAAAATCATGATTGCATTATTTGGGCAACTATCCAACTGACAACTTTACAAGTATTCATTTCAACTACCATGAATTTAAGAAACCAACACTTTTATAGATATCCATGTTCACAAAACGTTTATAGACATCCATGTTCACAAAACTCTCAAAACTCAAAATAGCACTAAGACCAAGTACATCATAGAAAACAAAGCCATCATGAATAGTTTGAACTAAATCTAAATGAATAGAAAGACTAAGAAATTGACAAACATAATAGATCATTCAAATTATTATGAAAGAGATAGTACCAAGAGATCTTGCACTCGATCATAGGGGATCTGTGGGTTCAGAATTATCATATTCACAGTGAATGTTCCCCTCTTCATAGAAACATCACGCATAAATTTTTCCAAACAAGATCATTTTTTTAGCATTCTCTTAATGTCTTCCAAGGTCGAAATGACATTCTACCACTCTACCTATTTATCCTTCAGAAACAACCGTAATAGGATTTTCATTTCCCAATGCAAGGCAACAAAATTCAGGTATTTCTTCTTCATTCCCCTAGAGTGGCAGGGGACTGGAATCCATGTAGACATATCCTCTAAGATTTATGAATTAGAGTGGGATTGTCCCTCCACCTCGACTTGAGTTTACATTTATTTTTATTTCCCTTCTTTTTTCCGGTGGCACTATATTGAGATTTGAGGTAGCCAAATCCCGAGCGAACAATATCGCTCTTCGTTGTACATATGGACTATTACCCCCACCCCCACTTCTACAATGTATACACTGCTTCGGAAACATGGAAACAATAACAAAGCACACCTGAAGTAGTTGTTGAATTTACCTCTACCTACAATGAAACAAAAGATGAAACCATAAGAATCCTCAATATGGCTAGAGCACCAACCCATGATATCATCACCAATGGTCATGAAACATACCTCACATGGAGAGAATTCCCCTCGAGACTGCACCACAGATGTTGAAACTGAAATAATGCCCCCCACCCTAGTACCATTAAGCAAGAGTAAGAACACATGAAACCCAACAAAGTTGAGTTACAATGATGCTTCAGATACTAGAAGAGCCAATATCAATCCAACACATAGGTCTTAACCTTCAAATTAATAGGATAACGCACAAGGAAATTTAAGATAGAAGTAGACATTCCAATTCTATGGAAAACACCACCCATAAGATTATAACTAGCTATAAAACCTTACAAAACTAGACAAAACGATAATACCGAGACCGGGCCCATATCAAATGTAAAAATTTGAAATACACAAACTCAATATCTACATTAAAGAAAGCATAGTTAAACAAGAAAAGGGGCTAGATGACCTGTAATATAATGGAGGCGGTCAAAGGATTATCTCACTCCAGAGTGTGCACCAAGAGCACCAATGTGAGGTCAAAGACCCTGAGCCCAGACTTTACCCTCTCTAGAGACCTACTCCACGGGAAATCCATTAGCCCAGGCTTCACCATCTCAACAAGATACACAAACTAGAGAAGGAGGAAACATTCACCACAAACAAATAGAGACAACAACAATAGGGAAGTCGAGGACTGAACCTCGCCTCCTTTATTAGATCCTCTACCAAATGCCTTGAGGTCCACTGCATGAGTGACTTTAAAACACCTGGGATGCTTCTAGAGACCTGCATGCACATGCATGTTAGGGGATGTCCATGCCAACTCAACATAAATGACCATTGTGTCTAAGGTTAGCAAGCAAAGCCCCCAAGGAAATCTCATAAATACCATTAACACCCCCATTGGGGATTTTTACTAGTAAAATGTTAGAATCTAAATACAAAACCATATATTGGACCCTGTATGCTACACACTACAAGAGCTCATGCTTGAAGGCCTAACAAAAGATGACTGGATGAAAAACACTCTAGAGTATGCCAAGTGAATCATGTAATAAATCTACAACCCTCATGAGTGTTGAACCATATGACAAGAAATACCAAGGGAAAGTACCTTGTTAGGGATTCGAACATCAGATCTACAACGCAGTTCCTTATAATGCAAATTCTACTTTCCCAAGCAAAAGATTTGAAAAAAACATTCTCAAGTGATGAACTAAATTAGATATCATGAATTTTGAAAATAATGTGGAATATACACAAAAATCAAATATTTGGATCACATTTTTTGGAAAAAAGTAACAATGCTTGTGAAAATTAGCAATCTCATTATTAAGGTGTTGTAGTTACGGGATGGGGTAAAATTGGCTATCAATTACATCTATAAGGCTATTTATCAAGAAAGGGAGTAGAGAAGGACAACCTATAAGGATAAAGTAGCCAATTATATGCATATCTAGGAGAATACTGATAATATATGGAACAATCAACTCCATCACCATATATATGAATTTGGGCTTTTCCTAAACCCATGGTATCATTACATAACTCAATTAGGAGAAGATCAAACTAAGGAGGTGAAAGGTGGATTATATGAGTTCTAGGAGTGCATGGTCCTTAATGATATGGAGTAACTAGCAGTGCATTAATAGATCACTAGAACCATGTGTAACTTTGGAAAAAGCATAGCAATGATTGTAAGATACATTGACCAATAAAGTAATCAAGCATAATTTTTTTTTATGTTTTTTTAATGATAAATTTTTCAAACCTTGAATACTTATTTTTTAGCCAATGTGAAAATCTATTTTTTTGAAATAACTTTATCTTCGTAGCACATTAGTGGGATTTGTTAGATAGCCAATGCTCTTAATTACAAAACTCTACAATTTGAGTCATGGGCCAGAATTGTAGTGCTTCTAGGTGTGATTGAAATTGTCATATCTTTGATGGAATTGACACAAATGAGAAAAAACAAGTCGAAAAAAGTTATTGAAATAATCTCACCTCCATGCAATGCAACCTTAAACTAGTGATCCAGATTTAAACATGAACACAATAAAATACAGAGATAACCATAAAGACAGATATGCAGTGGAAATAATACTTCATTTAATTTTTGTAAAATACTGAAATATGCTTACAAACAGAAATGGAAATAAACCAGCTAGGGCGATGGAAGCTTATCTTTGAGAAGAGATGTGGCAGCTACATTCCTCTAAACTCTCTTACAATGAGGCCCAAGGACCTTTTTGTTATTGAACAATAAGAGAAAACAATAAACAACCAAAACCCTAACTCGAGGAGATGTAACACCAAGAGTTTGTGGGCCCCGTTGGGGTCAGTTGGATAGCCAACTTCCCAGGGTCGCGAATTTGTCATATTATCTCTGTTTGACGCGCATGATAGCTCGTTGGAAAGATCTCTCTGAGGACTATGAAGGAAAATATGATTTTAGATAGAAAATCACTAGTGGTCGATTTCCCAAAAAACGTCGTTTAGAGCTTCCATCAAAATGGCTCCGGAATTTTAGGACCCGAAAAACTACTAAAAAAAACTACTAAAAAATGTAAACTGTGCTATAATTAAGGAAACTGAAAAATTGAAAGAAGCCCTGGTGGGGATCCAAGTGGAATTAGCGTGTGGCCACCAATATCCACTTGGATCATTCCTCCCCCCTTAGGAAGCAATGGTCCCCATTGCATTGAGTTCCTCCACGAGATGAGGGAACTTCTGCTGAACTTGGTCCCTGGTGAGCCACTTGCCCTGATGAAGGAGTTGGCCTGCTTTGACAACTTGATACAGTAGGATATTTTGCTGGCGAGTATGCTTGATCTATGTGTCCATGATCCGATCAATTGTAGCTTGTTCCATGCAATCTGGATTTAACTCTATGGGCGTGAGTTGTTCTACAATGCTGGATGTGTCTAGTAATGGTGGAAAGTATGGCCGAAAGCGGTCCACATTGAACACTGGGTGCAGGCCAAGGAATGGGGGAATTCTAAGCTCAAATGCATTGTCTCCCACCGCCTTGGTAATTGTGTAAGGACAATAACGGAGTGGTCTTAGTTTCTGATGGGCTCTAGTAAGGCGTTCCTTTTGCAAATGCAACCACACTTTGTCGCCCACTTGAAACTTGTGTGGCACCCGATATTGATCATGTCGCTGCTTATACCTGGCATTTGATTTCTTCAGAATGTCATGGACCTGCTGGCGAATATGTTGGATGTGCTCAATGAAGCTATTTGCCTTATCTGTTTTGGACTGGACATGAGCAGAATCTGCGTGAGTAGCTGCAAATGGTATGGCCACATCGATGGGACATAGTGGCTTGAATCCTAAGCCCACCTGAAAAGGGTTATGGCCAGTCGAGTTGTGGAGAGCCCGGTTATAATTGTGCTGAACATAGGGGAGGCTCTCATCCCATGTTCGTGAATGCTTTGAGTTGTACATGCGCAGAATGTGTACTATCATCCTATTGACAACCTCTGTCTAGCCATCAGTTTGGGGATGGAAGGCTGTGGACTTAGTGAGTTTGGTGTCCAGCATCGACTAGAGACTAGACCAAAATGTACTGAGGAACCCGCTCTCCCGATCTGAAATGATAGACTATGGGATCCCAAGGTGTACCCACACTGATTCAAAGAAGATTTTAGTAGTGGCTTCTGTTGTGATATTCTCCTGGCAGGCTGCCATAATGGCCATCTTCGAGAACCTGTCGACAACCACAAAATCACAGTCATTTCCATGCTTAATGGAAGGAAGGCTTGACATGTAATCCATGGAGATGGATTCCCAAGTTCGACTAGGGGTAAGCAGCGGGGTATAGAGGCCTTGCTTCTTAATGGACGATTTGGCAATGGCGCAAGTAGTGCATGATCTGATGGACTTCCCAACATCCTGTCAAATATTCAGCCGATAGAAATATTTCTGCAGTACTGCCACCATTTTTTCAACCCCAAAATGCCCAACAACCCGACTATAGTGTTCTTCCCAAATCATCTTGGCACGCTCACTTGAAGGAACACAAAGGTGACCCAAGTGGCATAACAGGTCATCCTGGAGGTGAAAATCTGGAATATGCTGACCCTCCAAGAGTTTCTAGTAAGTGTGGCCAAATTTTGGGTCGCTTTTGTAGAGCAGTGGCTAATCAGAAGTCTCATGCCCACAAGAGTTGAGCACAGGGGTTAACACCATGAACAGTGGTCGACTGAGGCAATCTACAACATTATTGGTGCTGCCCTTCTTATACTTGATATTCAAATGGAACTGTTGTAGGTATGTGGACCACTTCTGATGGACATCATTCTACAATTTCCCTTGGGTCTGTATGAACTACAGAGGTCGGTGGTCTGTGTGGATGACCGCTTCCTTCCCCAAAATGTAATGCTTCCATTGTTGGCAGGCCTGCTCAATGGAATACATCTCTTTGTCATAATTGTGATACTTCCGGACTGTGTCTGAAAGTGTCTCACTAAGATATGCCACTGGATGCCGGTGTTTAGTAAGGACTACCCTATTAGAATAGTCAGAGGCATCTTTCTCGACCTTAAATGGTTGTTGCAAGTCTGGTAATGCAAGAACTTGTGTTGTGCAGAGGCAATCTTTCAATTCTGTGAATGCCTTCTGTTGAGATTCAGACCAAAAGAATTTTGCTTTTGCTCCTCCCTTGGTGACTTGACTCAAGGGCCAAGTGATATGACAAAATCCCAACACGAACCTATGTGTTATACAAAAATATCATCACCCTAATTATTTGCAGTCGGTGTGGGTCTATCACCACCTATACCAGCTTCCTAAGCAAGTCTCAAACCTCAGCTCTTCAGAACAAGCTTTGGAAATGAGAGAAAGACATCAAAAAAGCAATGTAACTCTGGTTCCGCACTTTATCTCACTTTTGCCTGCAGGCCCGCACCTTTTGTTTAGGATATCTGCATACTTATACGCTCTGTATGTAAAGGGGAGGGTGCGTACCCCTGTGAAAGTCAAAAGGCGCAATTTTTATCTTAAAAAACTCACTTTGGGTTAATTCTAGAGGTTTCTAGAAGGAATTTTAACGTGGATTGTTCGCTCCAAAGTGGTTCATGCATCCCAAAAGAGAAGGAGCTAATCCCTTGTTAGGAGGAGCTATCCCTTTGAAGGAGGATTCTATCCCTTTGAAGGAGGACCTAGTAACTGCCCT
>APFE031036479.1:0-29438 GCA_000404065.3 Pinus taeda | reverse complement strand
TGTGTATATGTGTTTTATGTGTTATGCTCTCGCATTTGTATTTTTCCTGTGATTTAGAATTCGTATGCAGGTAATTTCTGTACGGGGTTAAAACCTACACAAACTTGAAGCTCAATAGCCACACCTAGCTGAAAAAAACTTTGAATCCTAATGAGCTCTTCTTCTTGTTTATTTATACAAAAGGGAAGATGAAGAATCTCCCTTGAAAGTAGGAGTGGTTCCCTCCTTGATCTCGAAAATGGTGGATCCTTTCCCTCTTTATCTTCACTTGGACTAAGAGTCACTAGGCTACCAATGAACTCAAACAATTGAGAGAGGATATTATGATCCCAAGCCGAGTTTAGGGAGTTAAGGAGGTGGAAAAACCCTCTACATTCTCTCCTAGTTGTCTTCATCAATCTCCTACATAGAAATAGACAAAAAAATGCTTCATTTTACTGAAATTAAACCACATTAGGCCACATACCCTGACAAAGACCTTTTACTATTCTTTGTAAGCATAATATAACAAAAAATGTGAATTAATGTAAAAGAAGGATAGTTTAAGGCTCAAGGATGGCATATTGATATTCAAAATGTACCTATTGATGGGACTCATCACATAGGTTGATATTATTTTAATGAATGCATTAACCTAAGGGAAAGTTTGGATCCTTGATAACATAGAAAATATTTTGAATAAATGTTGAAATCTTAGAAAGCATCACCAGGTCATTATCAACCCACGAATGCTCCAACTTATCTTCATTGGTGATGATTTATGATACCATATTATCTTCAGATCATCCAAGTTTTGAAGATTCCCCATCATGAGTGGACTGCAAAAGCTTGAAGTTCTCATTGATAGAGATTTCATCACAGGTAAAAGACAAAGGAGTAACGACTTTATCTAACTCTTTCTTATAGTCTAGAGATTACATAAACTCACTTTACAATCTAGAGATTACACAAGCTCACTATTGTCACCAGTTATTAAATACCCCAAGTTTGATGCAATATAGCATTCCCAACCTTCTTTAGATGTAGGGGATCTTTTAGGTTGCACATTACTTTTAGGACTCAAAATTTTTATATATTTTCTATTGTTACTAAACAATGATTGGCCCTCATTCTTTCCATTGCAAAAATCTTGTTCAAGCTTTTTAATGGGAGAATAGGATTTTTGGGTTTAAATCAATTTTTGAAAACAAGTTCAAGATGAATTTTGTCCTCTGGAAGCAAGCTCTCCAAATCAATATTTTGAATGAGAGAAACGTCTACCTAGATTTCCATTCACCAACATGTAAAGCAAGGTAACAAAGAATAATTAAGGTAGGAACTTCAGCCATCCCTTATGCAAAGTAAACAAGTTGAACTAAGAGTAGAAAAAGATATTCCTCGCTCTAATTGTAGCATATTTCACGATAGGTCATGGATTGGAGAAGTTTCCATGGTCATTGAGTTCAATTAGAGGAGTGGTGAGAGGGGGATATGGTATTTCTATGGTGCATGGAATTTTTTTGACTTGGTATTTCAATGAAGGTTCTACTGGATCAACCAATCATGAAACATAAATGTTACAAGGTCCTAGATCCGTAGGGTCCTGTGGATTCTCCCTCTGTGGATGGACAACAATAATAAGTTCTGCTCTCAAAGGATGAGAAAGTGCTAAAGAGAAGAAACAAATAATAAATTGGTCATCTCTAAAATTCTTTAGGAGGATTAAGTTCTGCCTCTCTCAGAAAGATTTGCGTCTTATACTAGACCTCGAACAAACCTATTTAGCTATGCTCAAATGTTCAAATTGTTGTCTAAGTGCTTAGCATGTTGCTAGCAAGCTTATTCCTCAATATCCTTTATATTGTCCAAATTCCCTTGAAGTTGCTTAGAAAGTAACATTGTATATTGGCAGATGGAGCTCTTATATAGAAATGCAGGGGTAAAATGATGATGGAATAGTGGAATAGCATTTTACATAGAAAAGGGTTGCAAATGTGTTAAAAACCCTGCACAGATGAATCTAGCAAGTAAAGGTTGAACACACAGCTTTGCAGAGCAAAAACACTAAAAGAAAATCAAAAGAACAAAAGAATGATTCATTAGAAAATAGGTTACAATGCTCATTATATAGCATTACTGGGTGAAGGTCCCAAGGTAATGCACCATAGTGGTGATCAATGAGAAGACATAACACCCACAACAAGTTCTAGAGAGAACTAGCCAGTTGCGGAGTGAAAGAAGGAGAAAATCATGCAGAAGAACTAACCAGTTGTGGAATTAAAGAAGGAGCAAATCAGGGAGTAAATCATGCAAAAGAACTAACTAGCTGCAGAGTTGAAGGAGAAAATCAAGGAGTAAATCATGTAGAAGAAATCTTGCATGTAGTCCCATGCTCTAACTAAGAGTCTACATGTAGGTGTGTAATAGTTCCAACACCCCCCCTAAACACCACTATGGGGAAAAAGAGAAAATGGGCCCTTGCAACTAAGGCCAAAGGTCACCCAAAATATAGTGCAACTTGTACTAAAATTTAGGAAAGAGGGAAAACCTCGTGGGAAACCCCACCCCTCAAAATATAATGTAATCAAAATAAAAGAGGAAGAAAAGACAATTTCTAAGCAACTGTGTCCTTCACTCCAAGATGATCGCACATAGAGTGAAACTTCTGCTTGTTAAATATCCTGGTGAAGATGTATGTAGTCTGTTCTACTGAAGGACTAAACTAGAAATCAATGACCTGATCATGTACTAAGTCTCTGATGTAGTGCATATAGATCTCTCTGTGCTTTGTCCACTGCTGCTATACTAAATCCCTGCAAAATTTGAGAGTGCTCTAGTTGTCACACCAGATGACAATGGGCTGGTGGAACTAGACGTCCAACTCAGTGACAAAGTGTTGTACCCATAGAGCTTGAATGGTGATGTTGCCTACTCCTCTGTACTTAGCCTCAGCTGAAGAGAGAGAAATAATAGCCTACTTCTTACTCGACCAGCAGATAGGACCAGATTTTAGACTGAGTGAATATCCGGAGGTGGACATGCGATCAATGTTGTCTCCCGCCCAATTAGAATCTATGAAGCCAAGGATTTTCAATGTGGTTCCTACTGCATAGTGAATCCCAAAGGTGATGGTGCCCTGCATGTATCGGAGGATACACTTGGCAGCATTCCAGTGTAGCTCATGCGGCTCCTACATGTATTTGGAAACTACCCCTCCTGTATATGAGAGATCTGGTCTGGAGTGGGTGAGGTACAATAAGCTCCCCACTAGTTGTTGGTAGAGAGTGTTGTCAACTAATGGAGTGTCACCTCCATCCTCAAGGCGGACCCCAGACAGAAAAGGAGTCGGTGCTGGCTTGCAATCAGTCATGAGAAATCCCTTGAGGAGATCCCATGCATACTTAGCCTGAAAGAGTTTGATGCCTGTGACATCATGGCTAATCTCAAGACTAAGAAAGAAGTGTAATGGACCCATGTCCATCATCAAGAACCTATCATGCAAGGCCCTCTTGATTGTAGCATTGGCTGAAGTTGAGCTGTCAGTGATTAGGAGATCATCCACATACAAAACTAAGATAAGAAGAGAATCATGTGTCCTAAGCATGTAAACATTTGGATCAGACTTACATCTTTCAAAGTTTTGTGATAAGAGAAAAGAATCCATCTTCGCATGCCAAGCTCTCGGGGCCTGCTTAAGTCCGTAGAGAGATTTCTTCAGTCTACAGACCAAAGATGAATCTTGAATGAAACCATGTGGCTGCTCCGTGTAGATCTCCTCAGATAGGTCTCCATGAAGAAAGGCATTCTTCACATCCATGTGATGTACTTCCCACCCCTGAGCAGCCGCAATGGCAAGTGTAAGGCATATGGAATCCATCTTTGCTACAGGAGCAAAGATCTTGTCATAATCAATGCCATGCACTTGTTGGAAGCCTTTGGCTACTAGCCTTGCTTTCCGTCTGGTGATTTTCCCATCTGCAACACTCTTGGTCCTGTAGACCCATTTGCATCAAACAAGTTTCCTTCCTGAAGGAAGGGGACTAGCTCCTAGGTCTCGTTCTCAAGGAGGGAGTTATACTCCTCCTCCATGGTAGACTCCCAAGATGGATTCCCAGCAGCCTCAGCATAAGACTGTGAATCAAAAAACTAAACCAAATAACAATGCCAGGATGGCGATGGTTCAGTGGCAATGAGGACAAGTGGAGGCTCAATAAACTCTCAGCTAGTCCTTTGCAGATCAGAATTATCCCCCACAAGACCATTTCTAGTAGCTGTGTGGTCTTGTGCATATATCTAACATAAGTTCCTTGTTCTCTGATTTATGACAGGGGAATATGCTTCACTTCTGGAAGCCCAATCTGGGCTTGGATGTGGATCATCATTTGCATGCACTAGATTTGTATTTGAAGACTCTGTCTCTGCATTTGCATGCTCTATCTCGGCATCTGCATGTCTGTATCTGCATCTGAGTGTACTGAGTCATCATCTCAGACATGAGGTAGATGAAAGGTGTTTGCATGTGGTGATTGAGGTGCATGCAAGAGACTTTCCTCAAATTTGACACTTTGCTCAATGTTGAGCTTATCTATAGAGGGAATCGGAAGTCGGTATCCCTTCACACCATCAGTGTATCAAACAAAGATGCACTCAATGCTCTTTCCTCTTTTCAAAGGGGATCCTGACCCATGATCGGGAGCTGAAAACACGAAAGTGGGTGACCTCTGGTTTTGTGCCTCTCCAAGCCTCAAAGGGCATTTTATCCTTGACAGACGTATGAGGAGATCTGTTCTGGCTGTAGTTAACACAATTAAGTGCTTCAGACCATAGCTTATGAGGCAGTGACTTAGCATGCAACATGCAGGAAGCCATCTCTTTGAGAGATCTGTTCTTTCTCTCAGCAACTCCGTTATGCTGCGGAGTGTATGTAACTATGTACTGCAATTGTATGTCGTATTGAAGGCAAAGGTTACGAAGTATTGTGTTAACATATTCCGCCCCATTATCTATATGGAGGGCTTTGATCTTTCTCTCTGAGTGTTTCTCAACTAGTGCTTTGAAATCTTCAAAGTGCACAAAAACTTCAAATTTGTTCCTGAGAAGATACACCCAAGTATACCGTGAGAAATCATCAATAAATGTAAGCACATAGCTTTCTTTGTCGATGGAAGGATGAGGAAAAGGCCCCATGAGATCACTATGGATCAGATCTAGAGGAGAGGATGCTCTGTGAGTCTTGCCAGTGTCAAACTTTTCTCTAGGATGTTTGCCAAGGACACACCCTTCACAAACTCCTTTGGAGAAGCTAATATTTGGCAAGCCTTCCACCATCTCATGCTTGCTTAGCTGCTGCATATACCTGTAATTTAATTGACCAAACCTCTTGTGCCAAAGCCTACTATTATCATCAACATGTGTAAGTAATAAGGAGAATTCAAATTCAATAAATTCAGAAAATGTATACAGTCTGGCTCCATTGTTTACCTCACCGGTTGCAATTTTGGAGCTGCTATGTAGGTCATATATGTTCACTGCATCTGGAGTGAATTCCACTCTTTCCAATGCCAGAATGAGTGATCTAATAAACTGAAAGCATATTTACCAAAAGTTTTGGAACATGAAGCACATCTTCAAAGCTTCCGTGTAAAAGTTCCACTCTACCTTTTCTGGTGACCTCAATAGGTGAGTCACCTCCCATGAGGATGGGAGGTCCTTTGTGTGAATCCAAAGAGGAATAGACTTCCTTTGCAGCAGCCATATGATGTGATGCACCACAATGTATAATTCATGCATTAGGGGAAGAATTAATTGCAACTAAAGTATGAAAATTGTTACCTTTCCCGTGTGGTGGATCCTCATTTTTCTTCTTGGTGCCTTGAGGGATGTGGTCCCCAAGGTTGTGCTTCTGAAGGATTTCTGCCATTTGGTCAATTTGTTTCTTCATGCAAGAGGATTTTGGATGGAATCCTCTTTGACGGTAGGTGCATCTAGTTCCTTTCTTCCCTTTCTCATTTCTTGAGCCGGAGGAGTCATTTAAGGGCTTAGTGTACCCTTCCTTCTTTGAATGGGAATGCGCTTTTCCTTTGTCTTTTTGCTGCTAATTTTTCTGATTTGAATCAGATCTGTGATTTTATTGTGGCTTCCATCATGCACAGCAAGTGCATGCGCTTTTGGAGGTTTGATTTTCCCCATGCCAATGAGTTTATCTTGCTCAAAAATAAGGGACTCCATAAATTCTTTGAGAGAAGGCATAGTGTAGGATTTACTTGTTGTGAGCCTTACTGAATGAAATGTAGACACAAAGATGGAGTATTCTGGTCTGAGCTTTGATATAATAGAGAGAACTTGGCGACTCTCCTCCTTGGATTTGTCAATTCCACAACCCTTGAGTTGTAGCAATAGATCATTATATTTGGTGAAGAATTTTTGAATTCTTTCATAGTTCTGTGGATCCAATGACAACAGCTCCACTTCAAGCAGATGTCCTTTCATCTCATCCTTTTTCCCATAGAGTTCTTCAACCTTTTTTCAAGTCGGGAGTATTGCAAGTAGATAGATAAAACTGCAACTCTGGGTACATGCACATGCATATGGATCCGTGGGCCTCATCCATGCAGTTGAGGTACCTAGATTTCTCTATGGCTGAAGCGGGTTCCACTTCTCCAGCCATGGTAATCCTGTACAACCCTTTTTGACGAAGGTATCGAGCTAATTGGTCCTTCTATTCGTGATAGTTGTACGGTGTTAGGATCGATGCTTTGGGAAACCCCATTTTTTTGTTGATCTTCAATCTCCAAGCTGCAATACCTGCAAAATAAATTATTGGTGCACCTTTTATCTAGCAACTTGTGGGCTCTGATACCATGTAAATGTGTCAGAATACCTGCACAGATGAATCTAGCTAGTAAAAGTTGAACACACAACTTTGCAGAGCAAAAACACTAAAAGAAAAATGAAAGAACAAAAGAATGATTCATTATAAAATAGGTTACAATGCTCATGATATAGCATTGTGAAGATCCCAAGGTAATGCACCATAGTGGTGATCAATGGGAAGAGTCAACACCTACAACAAGTTCTAGAGAGAACTAGCAAGTTGCGGAGTGAAAGAAGAGCAAATCAGGGAGTAAATCATGGAGAAGAACTAACGAGTTGCAGAATTAAAGAAGTAGCAAATCACGGATTAAATCATGCAGAAGAACTAACCAATTGCGGAGCTGAAGAAGGAGCAAATCAAGGAGTAAATCATGCAGAATGAATCTTGCATGTAGTCCCATGCTCTAACTAAGAGTCCGCATGTAGGTGTGTAGCAGTTCCAACAAGGGCTGCCTTTTTTGGGCTTGTAGATAAGTTTGGGTGTTTTCTATGAGGTTTCTTCGAAGAAATAAAACAACAAAGTCTATGTATAGAAATTATCAAGTACTCTAAGAGCCTCACGTAACTCATAAATGAAGCACCACCCAAAGGTTGATACTCTTCCAAAGAATGCATTAACCTAAGCGCAAGGTCAGATCCTTGATAGATTATCAAATCTTTTCCAAAGCCTTTTGAAATCTTAGAAATCGATGATTTTTGGTACCATATTATCTTTAGACCATCTAAGTTTGAAGGTCCCCCATCATGAGAGGACTACAAAAGGTTGAAGTTCTAATTGATATCGATTATGTCACACGTAAAAGACAAAGGAAAAATAGCCTTATCTAACTCTTTTTTATATTATAGAGAATTCACAGGCTCACTGTTGTCACCAGTTCCTAAATACCCCAAGCCTGATGCAGTATAGAATTCCTGACCTTCGATAGATGTAGAGGATATTTCGGGTTGCACATTATTTTTAGGACTCAAAATGTTTATATGATTTCTATTTACAATGAATTTCCCACGTTATTTTCATTACAGAAATCATGTTCAAGCATGGCCCCTCGTTCCCCATACACGCAAAAACTGAACAGAGGAGATGTATCTCCGAAGGTGTTTTCAATTTACTTATGTGTATAGAAAATTTTGCATTCAAGCATAAATTATTTATTGAAAAAAAAAGACATGAAAGTGCTCAAGGACCAACAACTCCCTACCACAAGAACTCATCCTCAGGAAAATATAGGTCTTGTTCTTCCGACCACTTCATCCTATAGAAAAGACATGCAATAATTATGTTGACTGCTTCTTTGTCGAAATTGTTATTGTTGTAGGCAGTTGAGGGTTTCCACACCCTTCATCAGTGACCACTCAAAAGCGAACGAGATTTGCTAAAGAAATCGCGTCGGTGGATGTTGTTCAATCCTTGATGTAGCCGGAGAAAATTGTGAAGGCCTCTGCAATATCTTCCACGGTGCCCGGAAACTCGCCCGCAACTTATCATACCCGAGGACGACATGAGGAGAACAACGATTTAATTCCTTTATTCCAGTCAAAACAAACCATTTGTTGGTTATGAAGCAGCGACTATTGTAACACTTTCTCATCTTTTTTAAGAGATGTACCAATCAGATCAGTGCTGATTTGGGCTGGTTTTTTTGGTTTTGTCGCAGCTGAAACAGAGAGCCCCATTAAATACATAAAGTCAATCACTCGTTGTTCGACATCAGTGGCAAAGATTTTTCGATTACTCTACTATTCAAGAAGTGAAATATTCGATCTATTTCAGGGTACCACATCCACAGAGTCTATGTGCCTTGTTATCTCAGCGCATGCCGATTCACTGAATAAATTTAAGGAGGTCGGAAAAGACCACGGAGGGTAGTGAAATCACCAACTCGCTTGTGCCAGACCTGAATATCGAGCCAACGACATCCGTGTGAAGTAGTGTGGAGGTTGCCCTGATTCAATAGTTAGCCGAGCTGGTACGTCAATTTGTTGAAGGCGGCTGTGTAGATGCAATTTCAAACACTGTTTGGAGGCGACGCTGAGAAATAAATATCAGAGTTGCAGTGGACTACTCAGTCTCAAGCAAATTTACCGTCAATGCGCTGTAGATAATCTGCAAGACAAGGGAGATCGAGTCGTGGCTATTCAGGTCACTCAAAACAAATCGTCGGAGTGAGGACATAGTCAAACTTTGGGAGAAATCTGGATCACCTATAATTCTTTTGTCCGAGTTCAAAGTGGCTAATTTATCTAAGTAGTATGACCTCAATCCGGATGCTGGGACTATGGGTTTGCTGGACACCGCGGGAAGGGAAAAAGAGCTAGAACATAGGTCCTCAACAACCTAGCCTTCCACACATGCTACGTGGAATTTTTATGACGTCATCGAAATCGAAATCTCTACAGCAGCGACTACGATTATTTACAATGCAAGTAAGAGTAACCTCGTAATAAAAGCGCCTTCTGTGTAATTATTGTTAGCATTTTAGATATTTAAGTTGGTTTTCGGCTTATTATATATTCTATTTTAGTATAATTATAGTATAATGATGTTATAATTAGTGTAATTTAATGTGTAATTAATAATAAATATGTTATATATTTTACCTGTTGTTTAATTATTATATGTTTTAAAGGTTTTAAATGAAATTAAGTAATAAAATTTTGAGTGAAATTGTGATTTTATGTTTTTTGAAATATTTTTTAATTGTATATATGGATTCCACATCTTAAAAATATTTAGACATAATTCTGGAAATTTCACAACTCATTTCAATAAATTTTGCCGAATTTAAAATAAATTCAACTAAAAATATATCCAATATAATTCTGAAACATGTAATAAATAAACTACCCTTTTTAAATTTAAAACAAATTTATATTAAATTAAATTTTTAATAATTATATTGATAATTAAATAATTTTTTATTTCAAATATATTAAAAAAATTATATAAAATATAATATTCTTTGTTTTTAAAATTTTCATTTTCAAATTAATAAAAAAAATCACTCTGTATTTTAAGCTTAAAAAAATTCATACATATATATTTCTTTTTAATTCACCAAGGTCTTCCATTTCAACCGGGCGTTTACTTTTTAGCCAAAAAGATGGAGATTTGATAATTTGCTAATACGCTAAGTTTCAGACCAATATATGTAGACAAAAAATCAAACTTAGACATTTTTGTCTTTACCGCCTATTGAGGCTTCTTTTCTTTTAGTTAAGAGTTGCGTGGATTCTGTTTCTTTTATTAGCTATAGTTACATTGTTTTCATTCATGTCTTGTTAAGACGATAAATTTATTTTACAATCCAATATGAAGTGATGTGTAAATATTTTCATTTCTTTTTATAATAGAAAAATAAATAAATAAATTATGTTGTTTTATATATATATATATATATATCTGTTATAATGAAAAAATGAAATATAATTATATATTGTAAAGTAATTAGAATTAAAAAAAATGTGGGTAAAAGGTTTTAAATATTGTATTTTTCAAAAAATATTTATATAAATTATTTGAAATCTATGTTAATTAATTTATGTCCATATGAATTTCATATATATTCTATATATAGAAAAAAATTGTTAAAATAAAATATTTATTTATTGTCTAAAAAATATTCAATGTGGGTTATCATAAACCATTTTAATATGAATTAATATTGACATATACTCAAAAATATATTCAGAAGAAAAAAATCATTTAATTTGCGTGATAAAATGTTTTGGTGTGTGTGTGTGTGTATATATATATATATATATATATATATATATGTCAAAACATTTATTTGGTCATATATATACTTATTTAACATTCAAAAATATAATCTAAATAATGAAAATTAACATTGTATTTTACACTACATGTGAAGTAATTTGATCCCTTCAGGCTCATGTTAAATCCTTATTTAAAATAGATTTATGTTAATTACCCTAAAAGCCTTTCATATTTAGGCCGTAAGGTATTCCCCTCTAAAATCAACTCCGCAAAGTGCCACATTACACTACTTTACACCTTAGACCATTGAACAAAAATCAACCATTAAATTAATAATCAATTAATAGTTAATAATAATTTTAAATTAATAGTTAATCATAATTAACATCAAATTTAACCAGTAAAACACTCATTTTAATTGTTTATTTCGGTATGTTAATATGTATCTTTATGCTTTTATCATATCCTTACTAACTATAGCCTTACCCTATAGATCACCCACTAATATATCGTATTTGTTCCTGCTTGCCCATAGTCTTCAAAAGCATTGTTATTCTTGAAACAATTAATTGGGGGTATGAATCATTAGGATCATGAGATAAATCTGCCATTGTAGTTTAGTAGTTTTAACCTATGAAGTGTTGTTGTTGCTGATATTATCATGGAGGTGGCTCATGAGCATCGCACAAATCCACATGGGTTGCCACAGAACCGTATATCTCACATTCTCTCCTTCACCACCCCACATGATGTCCGTAGATTGTCAACCGTATCCAAAGACTTCAGATCCGCGGCCATTAATGACTCCGTCTGGGACAAATTTTTGCCTTGCGACCAAAACCTATGCAGGGTAGTTACCCCTTTCCCTCGCTCTTCGAAGACACAACTCTATTTTCGCCTCTGTGATTCGATTCTCATAGACGAGGGAAGAAATGTATAATCCATATCCACGTATTCCTTATTATTGTCTCCATTGTTGTTACCCCCAATCATACTCATAGTCATATTCTGCTGGAACAACAACAGAGACAGAGACTGTTTTTGTGGCAATCCACAGGGAAAATAGGCTATGTTATTTGCAAGAGAATTATCCATCGCATGGGGTAACGACCTATGTTATTGGTGCTGGGTTTCTTGCCATGATCCCAGGTCTTGTTTATGGGGTTATTTGAATTTGTTTAATAGTTAAGAATATGTGTTTTTTTATAAGAGGTTATAGATTTATATTTTTGTATATTTCTACATGCTTTAACATTTAAATTATTTTATATTTTTATTGATAACGAAATGATCTCATGTGTTATGGTATATCTTTTACTTATAACGAAATAATCTCATATTAATTTGATGTCTGACTTATTATTATTATTTATTATTGTGAATTGTATATTCAAATTCCAAGACCAAAATAATCTCATATACTAATTTGTTATCTAACTAACTATAATCCATTAAAAGAAATTTTGAAACAAATGACATATTGTTGTTATGAGCTGAATTAAGACATGTTTGCTAGTTGGATTTAAGGGGAGAAATGGATTGCATGCTTTTGTCTATGGGCACTAAATACAGAGTGTTGTTTTTGGTTAAATTTGAAAGGCACTCGACCTTTGGGTGGGCGCAGCCAATCGAGTTTTCAGCGACCACATCAGAGGGTGAAAAGATAGAATGAGAGGAGGTTTTGATGGAAGTACATGAAGAAATCCAGTGTTTATAGGGTGGTGATTGGATGCAGACGGTTGGCAACGATGGATGGATGAAGGGATGGATACAAGTGTTTGCAGGGGAATTCAAGGTATATTAATTCGATATCTGACATATTATTATTATGGATTGTAAATTCAAATTCCAAGACCAAAATGATCTCATACTAATTTGGTATCTCACTAACTGTAATCAATTAAAATAAATTCTCAAACAAATGACATGTTGTTGTTATGAATTGTGGATTCAAATTCCATGACCTTGCTGAATTAAGACAGGTTTGCTCATTGGATTTAATGGGAGAAATGGATTGCACGCTTTTGTCAGTGGGCACTGAGTACAGAGTGTTGTTTCTACTTAAATTTGGAAGGCGTTGGACCTTTGGGTGGGACTGGCCAATCGACTTTGAGTGGGAGCCAATCGACTTTTTAGTTACCACACCAGAGGGTGAAGAGATGGAATCAGAGGAGGTTTTGATGGAAGTGAATGAATGGCATGGGTTTCAAATTATACAATTAGAAATGAAAGGTGTAGATCAAGTAGAGGCATATGTGGTTATAACACTTCAGATTCAAATGGGCCCAGACCATGATATTATTTCGATTTATATTTATTCGGTCTGAATTATTTGGTTGAGTAGCCGTGGAATTAAATAGAATAGCCCTTGAAGCTAATTTAAATTTATAGTTTTGAACCAAGAAAGAAGCTTAAAAAGGGCACTGCAATAAGTATAGAAAGTATAGATCTTTCTTGTAGGTACAAGTATTTTCGCTTATTTGTTGATAGTTATTGTTGGGTTTATTAATTACTAACTGATTTCAAACAACTCCCAGTGAATCCGTTGGAGCGGCTGTGTTTATAGTAGTTGCTTTGTTAGTGGTTATAACTGTGTGCAGAAGGAAGAGTCTTGATTTTCGCAAGAGTTTTGTTGTGAGAGATTTGTTGTTAGCAATTTTACAGACAATGAAGATAAAGCTATAAAAGCATGGCTATTCTACCTCTGCTCTTTGTTTCTCGGTGATTTTCATTCCAAGTCAATATCACAGCCGCACTTTCATAGACCTGGGATATAAGTAGAAAGACACACAAAGTCTATTATAAAAATAAAGTAAAGAAAAAATAAGTACATGAGAGTAAAACAAAAACCAAAATGCCCAACCTTTGAGATTCTATATTTCTTATTCTTTATTAAGGCAATTAAATTTTGTTCAAGGCAGTTTATGCATGTTTTTAAATGTTAAGATCACCATTTAAAAGAAAAAAGAAAAGCAGTGACCATCGCAATTTTTTTTCCCTACAATCCAGTATGAAATGACTGCTCGTTAAAAAATTCAATTATTTGCAAGAATGAAACTAAATCTAATTTTATTTAACTTGTAAAGGTTTTCCATTAACTACTCATTAAAAAATTCAATTATTTAAAAAATGAAACTAAATCTAATTTTATTTAACTTGTAAAGGTTTGCCAGTAACCTTATTTTGAGTTATGGTTTTGGAGATTCCATCGTTAATTAAATACCTTTTCAATGTAATTTGGAAATTGAGTCTGAATTAATGTTCTGATCTATGTAGATGTTTGTTATTATATTAAAAATTGTACATAAAAATAATAAAGAGAAGATGAGATTTTTGATAAAGTAGCTAAGATGAGATTTTTGATATAAGTAGCTATGCATCAACGAATGGTACACGTTGGTATCAATCTAAATGCAGTTGTAGTTGGCCTTCAGGTTCCTCGCGTCAGAGGAAATAGTTGCTCAGCTTAAGGAAATTACACAATATGGATCGTTTATAAATAGCACGATGATATTTTCTCCCATCGCTATGAAAGACTGTAAACTGGCTCGGCGGAAGCTCCTTTTCCAATACCAACAACAGTTTTGGTGGGCCAAATGCAGTTCCAGTTGACCTTCAAGTTCCCCATGGCGGAAGCTCCTTTTCCAACACCGACAACAGTTCTAGTGGGTCAGGTATAGATTAATTAAAAAAAATATGTGGATTGGTGAGATCTAATAGATGATATTTTATATTTTATATATCCAAAGGTTAAATTAAACATTAATAGTTAATTTTTTTTCCTTTATTGTTTTCTTTCAAATACATATATTTTCCCTTTGAGTGTTTTGGTCGTTACATTACTCTCAGTAAATGTTCTTTAATATTATTATTTCTTTCAAATGAATTTTGATAGTTGGGTACGTGAGACTGCAATTTTTACCATCATTATCATAGCAAATTTTATCATTCTATAAACAAGAATTTATATTTCATTGAATGAATATAGTGCTTACCCATATCCACAAGAAAAAAGCAAGTTGGAAAGTATTCTCTAGAGCATAAGTTAACAACTCAACAATTGGTATTTCCATAAATACTCAATGAATAGGATTTATAAATACAATTTGTTAATTGAAATTTAGAAAGCGAATAATCTTGATACCTAGAAAAGAGTGAAATGGATAAGAAAAGAATAAGTTGAGGGCGATTGAACCAAAACAATTTATTTTTTGGATGCACAGTTGGCGTTCTTTTAACTACAACATGCCTCCATTGAATTTCTAAGGTCAATTCTGTTATTATAACTTGTAACTTTGTTCCAACCAACAAAATTATATGTACATTTTGGAGATAAAATGAAATAAAACCCAAAGTATTCAACCAAAAATATTCTCATGATTATTACTCCCATTATCAATAATTCAGTGTCATATTTGTCCAAGATTTTTGTGCACTTACAACTAAGGGAACTAAAGAGAGCCAAAAGAATGAATACCACCGTGCTCATAGAAATAAATCCAACCAAAAGAGGACATTAGCTTAAACAACAACAGTAACTCCTTTTAAGAATATGCAGATTGAAGTCATTTTTGTGCACTTACAACTAAGGGAACTAAAGAGAGCCAAAAGAATGAATACCACCGTGCTCACAGAAATAAATCCAACCAAAAGAGGACATTAGCCTAAACAACAACAGTAACTCCTTATAAGAATATGCAGATTGAAGTCATTGGAAGGAGACATAAAGTGTTGAAGACTTACCATACACATTGAGAAGCAAAAAGATTATAGCAAAAGCCCACAATGGAGGATAACCCTTTTTAGCCCTTCTTAGTTCCTCTTTTCTTGTTGCCCTGATTCATCTTACTAGCTAGGACAACATTATGCTCCTCCTCAACACTTGGGATAGTATCAAGTATTGTCTCCTTCTAGTTGAAGTCATTCCATAACATGCTAAAAATGGAGAACTCTTTTTGGCCAGATGTCATAGCCAAAAAGTTTCCAAAAACAACAAGACTTATTTAATGCAATGAGCATTGGGTACTACCTCTTTACACTTCTCCTACTAATTTTTATCTTCAATAATTTTTTTATATGTCACAATGCTTCCTTTAAAATGTTAAACTTTTCATATTATAATATGCCAAAGTAACAATAACTAATTTAAAAAGCAGCAGGATGTCGGACCTCGTAGTTACAGTTCTGTAATGACGCTGCTCTTCGACAGGCCCTACACATAAATGCAACTGGCTCCAACAACTCAGCTACGAATCGTTAACAATTCCAGCAGTAATTGATTATTAAACTTCTTGTGTTAACTGAAATATATTTGTATGGAAGCTTTTGTATGCGGAGTATAAGGTTTCGTTAGAATAGTTTTCCTTCCCATTGTTGAAAATTCTATGCTCCTTTTATTTTAGTGGTCTGCCCGCTAAATGTTAGAAATGATAGGAGAAAGTTGAGCAGTGTAGGAACCTAGGTCTAGAGTGTAAGATACACATCATCTTTTTATCTTTTCAGATAGTGAAAGAGCTACGGTCGTGCCCAAACATCAATGTTAATGTTGTTAACAAGTTCAAAGAATCTGCCGTGGATATTGCAGAGAAGTTGCTATGTGCAGAATACGCAATAGAAATTATAGATGCATTAAGGGATTTGGGGCTGAGAATGCCAGAAACATAAACAACCAAGGGAGAGAGGAGAAGTCACAAACACTGTTAGGAATATAAAGCATGGTGTACATAACAGATAAACGAGTTACTGGATACTAAATGCAAAGAGAGGGGATACTAAATTCCACTAACTCCGTGACAGTTGTCACTTTTCTAATTGCCCTGATTGCTTCTCAATATATAAGCGGGGGCCTACTGAAGTCATTATAGTCCACGAGATAGAATTTCAAATGCTTTTCATCTTTGATTCACAGGCATTACCTCATCACTTCCGTCAAGCTTATGTAAGATTTAAATGGCTATTACGTATATTGTATTCACAATTTTCCCTGAGCTAGGGCATCACAATGACTGCACCATAGTTTTCATGTATTTAATTGGGTTTTCTAAAAGCTAATTTATGTTGATGGCTCAATGTTCACGAGTATTTTGCAAGGGATGGTCACTTCCAAGGAATTGCTGAGACTCGTCAAATTAAATTAAAATATAAATTTTGTGGTGGAATTCTGCTAGACTGACTAGGATCAACAGAGAAAACATTATTTACAGAGAATTCAGTATCATGATATGGATTTCGTATTGTTTACCTCGACCAGTGACCAGGTTATACATTTTGGAAAATCTATATATTTCCCCGTGTTCAGACTAGGTATATCATATCTGCAACTTGCAAGTACTCTTATAGTGAATCAAACCCGAAACCTAGGGGCGTAGTAAACATGAACTCGACGAAGCGAAAATGTGTTGAGAGTCGTATACAAACTCCATCATCCATCCGGTATATTATTCAAAACTATTCGATAAAATTCCTCATCTATATAAAAGATATACACTCAAATTAAATTTTTATTTATCCTCGGCAATTGAATTACAAACCAGTATTCAACGCTGCTTCTACTCAAAAGCATGAATATTTTGATATGGAAATGTTGGTGTCTTTCATGTCTCAAACTAATTTTAACCACTCACACATACTATATGGAAAGCAAGTACATTAAAAAGGATATATTGGTTTAAGTTTAACCATGATATAGTACCATCAAGGAATAAGCACAAAGCACAACAGGGCATTAATTGCAGTGAATGCCTACATAATCATTGGAAATCTGCCCATTATGTCGTGGATGTTATATAGCTCAATGTAAATAGTAGCCAGCATAAAAATACATCATTAACAGGTGAAACTAGGAGGTTAGCGTTCAAGTAAAATATCAGTCGGAGAGATAATGCTGCATCCAAATGACATAAAATTCGATAAAGCGTGGATTTATTATTTCACTTGGGATCTTCATTTATGAAAAATAGATTTTACTAATACCAATGTATTATTAATACAGATTTATAATTTGACTAGGTATGAAACAATAATTCAGAAAGTTATTTTAAAAAATGATTTCTAATTTGTGTTAGAGATTTTTTCCAAATACATTTAATAATAATAATAATAAATATGTTAGAGTTTTAATTTTTTTTTAAGAATTTTAAATAATTTCAAACTAACTACCACTACTCAATTTTAAGAATTTTAAATTAATAATTTAATAATAATATTTAATTATGTGGTTATGCATGTGTTTGATATGTGTTTGGTCATCCATGATTAAGCATGGTCCAACATCGCATTATGACAAAGATTATCTCAATATGAAAATCAATCATGTTCAACCATTGCCTAATGTCACATTATGAAAAAGATTGTCTCAATATGAAAATCAATCAACCATGGTCAATCATGTTTATTTTAGGGTTTATAATATTTATCTTGGGATTTATATACTTTGTGTTATAATATTTATCCTTCGGGTTTATAAGGCTTACAATACCTTCGGGTTTTAGAATTGATTCGTTAAGTTTATAATATCAATCCCTTGGGTTTATCAGTCTCAGGGTTCATATTACTAGACTATATATTATTCACAAGGTTTATAATATTAATCCTAGGGTTTAATATAAATCCCTTGGTTTATAATCATGGTAAACAATGCACAACCATGCTCCAATGTCAGATTGTGACAAAGATTGTCTCAATATGAAAATCAACCATGGTCAAACATCGCATTATGACACGGATTGTCTCAATATAGAAATCAACCATGGTAAAACATGGTTAACCATGTTTATTTTAAGGTTTAAAGTATTAATCTTACGGTCAACCATGGTTAGTCATGGTCAAATCATTGTCAACCATGGTAGACCATAGTTAACCATGGTTCAACATCATATTGTGACAAAGATTGTCTCAATACGTAAATCAACCATCGTCAACCATGTTTATTTTAGCATTTATTATATCTATCATAAGGTTTATATGCCTTGGTTTATAATATTTATGTTAGGGTTTATCATATGCTTTTCTCAATATGAAAATCAATCACAGTCAACCATGGTCCAATGTCATATTGTGACAAATATTGTCTCAATATGAAAACCAACCATGGTCCAATGCCGCATTGTGACAAATATTGTCTCGACATTTAAATCAAACATGGTCGACCATGGTCCAATGTCGTATTATGACATGGATTGTCTCATTATGAAAATCAACCATGTTAAACCATTGAACAACATCGTAGTGTGAGAAAGATTGTCTCAATATGAAAATCAACCATGAACAACCATGGTCAATCATGATCAGCCATTGCCAATAACCATGGTCACATTGTGAAAAAGATAGTCTCTTGGTCAAAGATAGTGTCCATTGTCCAATGTCGTATTGTGGCAAAGCTTGTCTCAATATGAAAATCAATCAACTATGGTAAACCATATTTTTTTTAGGGTTTATAATATTTATCTTAGGGTTATATATGTTGATTTTATAATATTTGTCCATTAAGTTTAACATTATTCCCTTCGGATTATAATATTTATCATAGGGTTTATCTACCCTCGGTTTATAATATTAATCTCTTGTGTTTAATATTATTCATTGTGTTTATAATACCTTGGGCTTCTACAATTAATTCGTTCGGTTTATAATATCAATCCCTTGGGTTTATCAATCCAAGAGTTCACATTCCTAAGGTATAAAGGGTTCATATTCCTAAGGTATAATATTATTCATAAGTTTTATAATATTAATCCTAAGGTTTATATAAATCCCTCAGGCTTATAATCTTGGTCAACAATGCACAACCATGGTCTAATGTCACATTGTGACAAATATTATCTCAATATGAAAATGAACCATGGCCAAACATGGTAAAACATGGTCAAATGTCACTTTGTGATAAAGACTGTTTCAATATGAAAATCAACCATGTTTAAACATGCTCAACCATGTTTATTTTAGGGTTGATATTATTTAACTTAGGGTCAACGATGATTAGTCATGGCCAAGCATTGTCAAATAAGGTCCACCATAGTTAAATATGGGCTAATGTCGCATTGTGACAAATATTGTATCAATATGTAAATCAACCATGGTAAACCATATTTATTTTAGCATTTATAATGTTTATCATAGGGTTTATATACCTTGGTTTATAATATTTATCTTAGGGTTTAGAATAGTATCTTCTCAATATGAAAATCAATCATGGTCAACCATGGTCCAATGTCACATTATGACAAAGATTGTCTCAATATGAGAATAAATCATGATTCAAAATTGCAATGTGACAAAGATTGTCTCGACATTAAAATCAATCATGGTCAACCATGGTCCAATGTTGCATTGTGACAATGATTGTCTTAATATGAAAATAAACCATGGTCAACCATGTTCCGAACTCACATTGTGACAAAGATTGTCTCAAGAGGAAAATCAACCATGGTTAATAACTATGGTCACAATGTGACAAAGATTGTCTCAAGAGGAAAATCAACCATGGTTAATAACTATGGTCACAATGTGACAAAGATTGTCTCTTTTTCCAACATCAAATTGTGGCAACCATAGTCATCCATGATCAACCATGGTCCAATGTAGCATTGTGATAGAGGTTATCTCAATATGAAAATCAACCATTGTCCAACGTCGCATTGTGACAAATGTTGTTTCAATATGAAGATCAATTAGATGTGATCAACCATGGTCAACCATGATTATTTTAGCATTTAGAATATTTATCTTAGGGTTTATATACCTTGGGTTTTGAATATTAATCTATTGGGTTTAATATTATTCCCTTCGGTTTATAATACCTTAGGATTTTAGAATTAATTCATGCAGTTTATAATATCAATCCCTTGGGTTTATCATTCTAAGCGTTCATATTCCTAGGGTATAATATTATTCATAAGGTTTATAATATTAATCCTAAGTTTTATATAAATCCCTCATATTTATAATCCTAGTCAACGTTACACAACCATGGTCCAATGTCACATTGTGATAAAGACTGTCTCAATATGAAAATCAACCATGGTAAACCATGGTCAAATGTCACTTTGTGACAAATATTGTTTCAATATGAAAATCAACCATAGTAAAACATGCTCAAATATGTTTATTTTAGGGTTTATAATATTTAACTTGGGGTCAACCATGGTTAGTCATGGTCAATCATTTTCAACCACAGTCAACCATAGTTAACCATGGCCTAGTGTCACATTGTGACAAATATTGTCTCAATATGAAAATAAATCAAGGTCAACCATGTTGAACCATGGTTAAATATCATATTGTGACAAATATTATCTCAATAGGCAAATCAACCATGGTCAACCATATTTATTTTAGCATTTATAATATTTATCATAGGGTTTCTATACCTTCGTTTGTAATATTTATCTTAGGGTTTATCATAGGATCTTAATGATATGAGAATCAATCATGGTCAAACATGGTCCAATGTTGCATTATTGAAAAGATTGTCTCAATATGAAAATAAACCATGGTCTAATGTCGCATTGTGACAAATATTGTCTCGACATTATAATCAATCATGGTCAACCATTGCCCAATGTTGCATTGTGACAAGGATTTGTCTCAATATGAAAATTAACCATGGGTCAACTATGTTCTGACGTCGCATTATGACACAGATTATATCAATATTAAAATCAACCATGGTTAACCATGGTCAATCAAGTTCAACCATGTTCAATAACCATGGTCACATTGTGAGAATGATTGTCTCTTGGTCCAATGTCACATTGTGGCAACCATAGTCATCCATGGTAAACCATGTTCCAATGTCACATTGTGATAAAGGTTATTTCAATATGAAAAGGAACCACAGTCAACCAATGTCCAATGCTTCATTGTGACAAAGGTTGTTTCAATATGAAAATCAAACCGTGGTCAGCCATGGTTAACCATTTTTATTTTAGAATTTATAATATTTATCTTAGGGTTTATATACCTTGGGTTTATAATATTAATATCTTGGGTTTAATATTATTCCATAGGGTTTATAATAACTTGGGGTTTTAGAACTAATTTGTCGGGTTTATAATATCGATCCCTTGGGATTATCAATCCAATGATTCATATTCCTAGGGTATAATATTATTCATAAGGTTTATAATACTAATTAGGGTTTATATAAATTCCTCGGGTTTATAATCTTGGTAAAAAATGCACAACCACGGTCCAATATCACATTGTGATAAAGATTGTCTCAATATGAATATTAACCATGGTCAAATTTCGCTTTGTGACAAATATTGTTTCAATATGAAAATCAACCATGGTAAAATATGGTCAACCATGTTTATTTTAAGTTTTATATTATTTAGCTTTGGTTCAACCATGGTTAGTCATGGTCAATCATTGTTAACCACAGTCAACCATAGTTAACCATGGCCCAATGTCGCACTGTGACAAATATTGTCTCAATATGAAAATCAATCATGGTTAACCATGGTGAAGCATTGTTCAACATCATATTGTCACAAATATTGTCTCAATATGTAAATCAACCATGGTTAATGATATTTATTTTAGCATTTATAATATGTATCTTAGGGTTTATCATAGGCTCTTTTCAATATGAAAATCAATCATGGTCAACCATGGCCCAATGTCGCATTATGACAAAGATTGTCTCAATATGAAAATAAACCATGGTCCAACATTGCATTGTGATAAAGATTGTCTTGACATTAAAATCAATCATGGTCATCCATGGTCTAATGTTGCATTGTGACAAGGATTGTCTCAATACGAAAATCAACAATGGTCAACCATGTTCTAACGTCACATTATGACAAAGATTATCTCAATATCAAAATCAACCATGGTCACATTGTGACAAAGATTGTCTCTTGGTTCAATGTCGCAATTGTGGCAACCATAGTCATCCATGGTCAACCGTGGTCCAATGTTGCACTGCGATAAAGATTATTTGAATATTAAAATCAACCATTGTCAACCACTGCCCAACGTCGATTTTCACAAACGTTGTTTCAATATGAAAATCAATCAACCATCATCAACCATGGCCAACCATGTTTATTTTATTGTTTACAATATTTATCTTAGGTTTTGTATACCTTGGGTTTATAATATTTATCCATTGGGCTTGTCACGCGGAATGAGTCGATCTTGCGGACAAGATAGACCTTCCTAGAATCTAATGAACACCTAATGACAAACAAACCAACCAGACACTATCTTTCTCTGAATGCGCTTTATAAATAATAGCAAACAAATGTGTTTAAGGCCTACCTCATGTCCAACGCAAGTTTGGAGATGCCTTCGCTCCTTTGATCCAAGTAAGTTCCTTTGTTGCAAACCTGCCAGCACAAACAAGGCAAACAATTAAATAGAACCTGAATATCAAATATTATAAAACATATTTAACATGAAAGTCAAGGAGTCCATGAAACAAATAACGTGAGATACTTGTTGAGAAAAATGAGCTTGATTGTATTAATTCAAAAGGAGAAGAACCTTACAACCTTTGCCTTGACACTGTACAAGCTCCTCTCAGGGTCCAACAAGAATTCTTCTCTACTTTGACAAGCTTCACTCACTCCTTAATGAAGCCAAAAAAGGTATGTAATCTCTCCTCTTAAGCTCAAATAGGAAGTCTTGATTTCACTAGCATTTACCCTCAAAAGTTCAGCTTCTAACCTCTCCAGCTACTGACCCAATGCCTCAATTTATAGTGCAATGGAGGTCAGTTGCTAGCTCCTCCTTCAAAGGGATAGATTCCTCCTTCAAAGGGATAACTCCTCTCAACAAGGGATTAGTTCCTCCTCTCATGGGATGCATGAACTACTTGGAGCGAACAATCCACGTAACAAATGCTTCTAGAAAACTCTAGAATTAACCCAAAATGAGTTTTTTAAGATAAAGATTGCGCCTTTTGACTTTTACAGGGGTACGCACCCTCCCCTTTACATACAGAGCGTATAAGTATGCAGATATTCTAAACAGAAGGTGCGTGCCCACGGGCAAAAGAGAGAGAAAGTGCGGAATCAGAGTTACATTGCTTTTTTGATGTCTTTCTCTCATTTCTAAAGCTTTTTTTGAAGAGCTGAGGTTTGAGACTTGCTTAGGAAGCTGGTATAGGTGGTGATAGACCTACACCGACTGCAAATTATCAAGGTGACGACATTTTTGTGTAACAGATTGCCCCCTAAACTGCGAAGTCTGTAGTATATGAGGATTTTTCATTTATCATATAGGAAGAGTGAACTGATTTATCATTTCAAGGATCATCTTCCGGAGAGCCCGGTTGGAACCAGTAAAAAAATTCAATGCAAAATATATATATGAGATCATATCATCGCTGAGGTAGGCATTCCCATACTGAGATAAAAACTGACTAAGAGACTGAAAACTGACTAGAAGACTAACTACTGCTCCGATATAGGAATGATCTCGTAACACAT
Source organism: Pinus taeda (assembly GCA_000404065.3). Classification (NCBI taxonomy): domain Eukaryota; kingdom Viridiplantae; phylum Streptophyta; class Pinopsida; order Pinales; family Pinaceae; genus Pinus; species Pinus taeda. Next base: position 5,429 of record APFE031036479.1, on the reverse strand, counting down.
CATAAGTACATACACATGTGGACACAGTATGGATGCAGCCATCTGTTTATGAATAGTCCATAATACAATGAATACAAAATTCCTCGCAACCTGGATGGTGGAAACTAGATCCAGGGTCTTCGTTTCTATGTCCCGAAACAATACGATTCTATCCATGCGATTGAATGTGTCGAAGTCGAACATGGTAGAAACCGCTTGATTACGAGTCAATGATGTAAACTGTTAACAACCGTGAGAGAAACCACCAATAATGACAATGGCTCTCAAAGTACTCAGCACAATCCATGAAATGTGATAAGATGTGTTGATGTCGAACATGTCATGGAATCCTTTGACCGAAAGTCAATGATGTAAACTGTCGTCAAAGGCGAGAAACCTGCCATTGACGCATGTAGATCTCAAGGTACTGACGATTCCTAGATCATATTTCTAGATAATGAGCTGAAGTCGATAGAAAGCGATCCGTCGCAGGCAGTCCCACAACACGAAATCATAGATCAAGTTGAAGAAATTTAGTTGCAAGGACTGACTCGGGGATGCTCAAGATGGATGAAAGACATTTTGTAGATGAATGGCTTATTTGCACTGAGCTCTTGAACACATAACGACACAACAGATGGTTTCCTGATGATTGACCCAAAGTTAATACCCAGAAACCGGCTGAACCAACTGTTAGGTAAAGGATTTCCGAACCCAGGTGAATGAAAGTGTCGTGTTCAAGAGTGGTTATAAAGTATGACAAACACACTCACTTTTCTCTCTTTTCCCCCACCATTTCTGGCAAGTACCTCTTTATTTTTTACAAGCTTGAGGAGGATAACATATGCTTGACTACAAGCTCACCCTTCGGGTGAGTCCAACTTAGTTTAAATGCAAACCCTAAGAAGGAGTCGTTCGTTCCTGTTTGTAATAGAACAGGCCCTTTACTGTCGAATTTTAACGAGTCCAGTATAGGAGAAACTCAACGTTTTTCATTTTTAGAGAGTCTGAAAAAACTAAAGAAGACTCCAGGGTTTGACTTTTTCGTAAATTTGTGTCTCCCAAGCCCGAAAAGGTATAAAATAATACTTGAGAGAATTGCTTGATCTTTTACGACCAAGGAGTACTTTTCGTTTTAGTGTCTTTGATCCGAAAAAGTAAAAAAGCGACCAAGGACACGTCGTTTTATAACCAATGTCGAATTTGAAACTACAAAAATATGGCGATCTTTTTATGTTCTTGCAGTCGAAAAAGAGCTGTAAATCGATTGTCTTTTAATTTCGTTTTAACGAGTTTAAAAGAGAAACTCAGCAATCTTTTCATGTTTTAGGAGTCAGAAAAGGGCTTAAAAGGTGACTCTGGTTGAAAATGATCTATTTCACCTGAATAATCATGTTATCTTGCACAAAAGCATGAACATTACTCATACCTGCTTAAAAGAGATAAAAATGTTGAAAAAAATAGCTTTTTAAAGTGAAACATAAACAAATTTTCATTTATTTACTCAAAAAACTTATAAAAATGGGTTTTTACAATTCATTTTTACCATTTGTGGTTTGGGTGAGGAAATAGTGCTTTTGCCTTGAAAACTTCCCGAGAGGATTGCGGAGAATCTAACCGTCGGAATCGGACGCCGTCTTCACCAAGTAATCCACATCATCCTCCTCTTGTTTTTCATCCGTTTAGTATTTCATTTTAGTCATCTATTTGGTTTTTTAGGAGGGTTTTTTGGCTAAAAACCCGCGCTCGGTGTACGCAGGTCCACCACTGCTAACCTGCGGACCCCGACTTTTTCTCCATTGGGAAAAAGGTTAGGGTCCGCACCTTCCCTTTAGAAAAAGTGCGGTCCCACGCACTGTGTCTAAAGGCAGGATGCGTACCCTAGCGCAAGGGTTTTAAACCAAAAATCCTCAAAATTGGACCAACAAAAAACTTTTCTAGCATGCTAAATATTCTTTTGGTTTGATGTAGGGAGTACATCATGCTGGATTGGAGAGAACGCAAGCACGAGGATGTGGATGCAGCTGCATGGAATCATCAACCTTCGCTTGATGCATTGAGGGCGTGCGGGATGTACAAATACTGGGCTATTCCTGGCATGAGGGCTCAGGTGGACTTTTTGCAGTGGATGGTTGACAGGTGGAACGTTCAGGACTAGTGCTTCTTGATTGGTGGCCACCAGCTTGAGATTGAGCCAACGGACATATATTCTTTGACCGGTTTTCCTAAGAGAGGCGTTGATTTGACCCTGTTTGGGGCTAGGGTGGGTGGCCATTCCGTCGATAGCCTTCGACTAGAGTACTGCAACAGGAAGTTTCGAGACAAGGGTATAGATATCAAATACATAACCCTTCCTAAACTAAAAGTAATTGCATTCACGGTTACGCGACTTTGCAGGGCTGCCGCTTTACACATTGCCACCGGATCCTAGATGCGGATGGCAGTCGACTGCTTTCAGGGCACCGTTTTCAACTGGTGCGCTGTTGTGTTGGCCAATGTGAAGGGCCAATTAACCAGGGCCAAGAACGGGCGACTAAAGACTTTTGGATATGGTGCTATAGTCATCAGCTTTGGTCTGGAGTGGATTCCAATGCTCATCCCGCAGCACCTCACAGTTGTACCCGAGCATCCCCAAGAGCCTAGACTGATGCGATGGGTTGCAGTTATGGCCCGTCATCCTGACGAGGGAACCGAGGTCATCCAGTTCAAACCTGAGTTCTTCCAGTGGTTGGAACATTAGGTCTTTTCTATTCAAGACTTTCCATATACTGGGATTGATTTTCGTGGTGACCCAGACATGGCTCTTCCTCCAGGAGAGCAGTGGGATGACTCAGGTAATCATTTTCAACTTTTCCTAATGTTAATTTTTATTTATTTTTATATCGTCTCAAAACTGATAGTAATAATGATTTTAAATGCAGATGTGGGTCCACAGCGACCAGCCGCTCTCCGGCCTTTCGAGAGAAGGCAACCACTTGCACCAGCTCCAGCCCCACAGGACGAGTCAGCAGAGACCTTGGTTAAGTTGGAGAGTCACCTAGAGTGCCTGACAGGAGACATTCCTGAGACAAGAATAGATGACATCCCTCGTCGGCTTCAGCACTATGTGATTGGAGTCCCAGGACCTTTTAGGAGGTTCCTTTGTAAGGTGGCTCGTGCAGTGGTTTCTTATTGAGATCATCACCAGTGATGGGATGATCACTTGTGTAGTCACATGTGACATTTTACTTTTTGTACTTATCATTTTTGCCGATCATAAGGTGTTTTTCAACCTATGATCGAAGACGATGTATTTTTTGACACACTCCTATATATATATGTTATCGTTATTACTGGCTTGTCTTGTCAAACATGTTATGGAATGTTTTTAAATTTACCTGTATGATTATCGTACATGTCTACTTAACACTAGAGAAGCAACTGCATCTGCTAATGTATTTAAAGATCTTGGAATATGCTGATATTCAATGTAACAAATTCACGTTCCAAGAGACGCACTCTCAAAAATAATCTCAATAAAACTAGATTTCTAATGGCGTCTACTCTATTAAGCTGTAATACAACGAGTTCAGAATCCAACCTCACTATCAAACTCCGAATCCCGAATGAAATAGATTCAGATAATAACTCCACCACTGCACTATATTCTGCAATGTTGTTCGTTGTTTGACCGAGGCTTACTCCATGCATAGATACTAACTCGTCTGAGGGCGAATAGATAACCCAAGCTGCGGAAGAAATGTTCCATGTACTACGACAAGCGCCATCAGCGTAACCAATAAATGTTTGAAGAGGCGTCGACATCTGCGATATCAAACATAAAACCAAGATAAGTAGGAATAACGCCGGAAAACACAATCTCTAAGCTAAGCACACTTTAATCTAAAACACACCAGCTAAAAGAAAAACTAACCTAACTAACAAATCTTCACGCTCGATTTAAGCATAATATCTCTTCAGGTAAAGACCATTTTTGGGTTTACCTAAAGAGACCCCGTCAAATTCTACCAACTCATATGCCCCTTTCGCTAGCTTTCGCTTGACAACAAAAGGACCATGCCACATAGGCACGAATTTTCCAACGCCCAATTTATCATTCGCTTGATTGTACAAGAGGACTAAATCTCCTTCCGAAAAATTTCGAGGGGTTACATTTCGATCATACTGAGCCTTAATACGTTTGGCATGAGATTCGATCGCTAATGCAGCATCGTGACGATTATCATCTAGCTGAGCTAAGTATAACAAACGTCTTTCCTCTTTGGAAGTAGTTGGAAGTAATTCGATGGCCATTCACAATGACGGGATTTCGCATTCAATAGGTAGCACGGCTTCCAAACCATAAACTAGTTGGAAAGGAGTGAACCCTGTTGATGTTTTGACTGAGGTTCGGTATGCCCACAGCGCTGAGAATAACATGTTGTGCCAGTTCGACCGATGAATCCCAATGATCTGTCAGATCATGATGACTAAGACTTTATTGATGGCTTGAACCAGACCATTAGCTTGTGGATAATAAGGAGTTGAACTGTCATGGCACAAGACAAGCTGGTCTGTAAGTTCCGTCATCATAAAGTTTCGAAAATGACGCCCATGGTCAGTAATAATCGCTTGTGGAACACCAAACCTAGCAATTATATGATTGAATACGAAAATTGCAGTTGTTCTGCCGTCTGCCTCAAATGTAGGCATCGCCTCGGCCCACTTAGTAAAATAATCTACCGCAAGGATAATGTATGCATGCCCCCTGGTCGAGTGAGGGTTACATGTAATACAATCGATACCCCATTTCGAAAAAGGATCAACAGCAATTATAGGGTGAAGAGGAGCAGGTGGAGCGCGCATATTTCGATCAAAAATTTGATAATTGTGGCATTTTCAGACCACAGTAATAGAGTCTTTAAACAAAGACGACCAGAAATAGCCAGCGCGCAATATATTTTGGGCAGTGGCATACCCAGACATATGACCGCCACATGCTCCAGAGTGACAGTCATTTAAAACCCTCTCGTCTTCCTCATGAGTGAGACAACGTTGAAAAATAGAGTCTGCCCCTAGGCGATAAAGAGTATCTCCAATAATTTTGTATTGTTGGGATTGGAATCGAACTTTGCGACGGTCGGATCGTGAAAGATCGGGCCGAAAGGTTTGGGTTTGGAGATAAGTGATGATATCTCCATACCATAGATCTAAAGTACTGATCAGAAACAAGGATTCATCCGCAATGGGCTCCTCCGCCATAGTCTCTGAATCAACACAGGGAAAGTCGCACATAGGTTCCGCAAAGACTAAAGATTTCTTTGACTTAGATTTTTCAAATTCCAAATCAAACTCCTACAAGATGACAATCCATTTGGAGTACTTTTCCCCCAGCAAATGTTTGGTCAAAATGTAGATCATGGGGTTGCAATCAGAAATAACCGTAGTCTTGCGTAACAAAATGTAATGAC
>APFE031036476.1:0-10959 GCA_000404065.3 Pinus taeda | reverse complement strand
AGATGGGGTTTCTACACATATGGAATGAGAATTTAGTTGTTAGCTAGTCGAGGTTTCCACTAAAGTAAATTGTTGAAGAAAGGTCCTCAAGTTACTATGGTATCCTAGATGCCATTTTTTCATGGTGATTCTAATAATGGATTACAAGGAAATCGACATATTTCCAAAGGTCAAATAAGGAGGAAAAAAAAAAAAAAAACCAGGCAACAAGAAAATGAATAAGGAAATATGGAAAAACAATAGAGTTACAGTTGCAAACTAATCTCTCAACCCTTGGATCATGAAAGAACATCTCCTCCAAATATGGAATCACAAGTGCAGGGGAGCCATGTGAAATCCATGTGAATGGGGACCATGTGGTGACCTCAAAGCATAACACATAGATGTTAATTTCCCAATAACAGTATCGCCTTAAATTTTAGATGTATGTTCCACAATTTTTGTTGTGTGATGATTAATAACTACTAAGGCTTCATGTCATAAAACAAACATCCATTAACCTAGCGTAAGGCATGACATGCAGGGAAAGAAGAATAGAAACTTGGGTTAAGGTTAGATAGGTACATCGTATAGACATCATATATGTGTGTGTGTGTGTGTGTGTGTGTGTGTGTATAGAAGTATACCAAAGTTATTATAACCTGGTATGATGCCCATAAGGGCACATATGTAGTCGATAAGGATTTAATTACCCAAGTTAAGAATGAACATTGTATTAATAATATCATTCAAATATTTTGAGGACTACAAAGGATATATTTAAAACAAGAATAAGGTGGGGATATAAAAGTGTTAGATGTGACAACATCCCTACAAAGGAATAATCACATTTTGCTAGAAGTGTGTCTTAGATTGGTGATGAGGTGTAATTCATCCTTATTATTCGCAATCCAACATAGTAAATAAATTTGATAGTATTTTAATTAATTAAGGGGACCCTTATATGGGTTTCAATTTGTATAAACCATTTGGAACAAAGATCAACTTGATATTTATAGAGAAAATGGTAACCTAGTATTGTGTATTCTAATACTAGTGATGTTTGGTGCAATTTCATATTGTGTAATCTAATACTAGTGATGTCTAGTGCAATTTCATATTCTAGGGGAGAAAACACTCAAAGTGACAAGTAATGACAATTTATATAGTACTTCGAAATTAGTAGGGTTTATTAACGACTGTTTGCATTGAAGTGAAGATGCTTAAACTACAACGATAGTGTAGTATGTAGTATAGATTCATGGGAAGAATAAAACATATAGTATATTCAGGAGTCTATTCTTGGGTATGCACAGGAAAAATGGATTAAAAAAAATCTAGTGAGTATATGGGAGGTTTGTTACACATGGTTCAAACCAAAACGTTAAAAACTAGGCCTAAGAGCAAACCAAAGAAAAAAACACAAATGCAAAAATTATTATGCATGGCATAAACATATGTGATACTTTGTGATAAGGTATTGTTACACAGTATTTTTTCATGCCTCCTGCACTTCCCTGTGACATACCCTGAAGTTCCTGAAACATTATTAGTATAGTATACTCATCCATGTATACATATTAGATCCCTCCTTTAACTTTGCTTAGAAAATATCTAGAGCTTTCTCTGAAGAAATGGCTCTTGAAACCCTAAAATGAGAGTCATCGCCCTTATGAAGCTCAAAACCATGATGATTTCCTGTTGCACCTTGTTGAGCTAGTGGTGGCATCGCTCTGTTCTCTCTCATACTCATGATGATCTCAAAAAGGAAGTTTTCCCAAAGAGGATGAGAAGCTTTGTGATCTAGAAGCTTCCAAAGTGGCAAGCTAGAGGTGGTTTCACATAGATGAGGTTAAATCCTCCCATTTTGACCTCTTTCTTTTATCTCTATGAACTACCTCCTTGAGATGTGAGCCTAATCCTATATTTGGAGAAGTCCTAACTCCCTCTCCCAATCTATAAATTCATCCTCTCCCATTCCCAAACGGTTGGTCAAGTTAGAGGCTGGGTTGATATATGTCCATTTGTACCCCTATGTTGATCTTGTGCTTAGAGATCATTAGACTTGGAGAAGTAGTGTTGGAGAGTTTTGGACTTGGATTACCACTTAAGGAGAGCCTTTCAACATCAAGGCTATGGTTGTAAGCTTCCCCTTTATTATTTAAATAATAATACAATTGTTGGTTCATCTTCCCAATATATATGCTCATGTATGTATTTGTTTGGCATTCATTGATTAACTAAATAGATTATTATTAGATTTTCTATTAGTCTTGGTATGCTTTGTTGTCTCTGAACTACTTGTGTAGGTACATAAGAGCTAAAAGAAGCAGGAACAGGTCTATGACACAAGCGATTCGAGGATATCAACAAAGGAGATAGGGTTAGCATCAGAGCAAGGTAGACCATCTCTTTTTTTCTATTTTTCAATCATAATATAGGAAGGTGCCTAGTTGACTATTCCTTTAGTTGCTAGACACACTCATTGGGCTAGAGGGATCATCTCTGTCCGTAGAGAGGATTAACCTTTTCAACAAAATGGCAATTGGTATTCCCAAGGTCTTAGAAGTGTGGTCCATAGGTTCACATCGACCTTTGTCATCAACATCTAGCAATCATGTTGGCGATAAACCTTCAACTAGTCAAGCTCATGGAATAAAGGAAAAAGTCAAATTTCCCTGTAATTTGTGTGAAGTTAACCATCACATTTACCTTTGTCCTCTTACAGATAAAGCTTCCAAAGAGTTAAAAAACCTTAAGTTTCTCAACCTCGTCTTCCAACTGGGTATTGAAATATTTCCCCTGATCCTTCACTAGTTAATTTAATGATTGATAAAAATTCATCTTTGGTTAACCCCACTCTCTCTGAAAGTGGGTTTTGTGAGTCTGTTCTCAGCCAACCATTGGTTTGAGAAAACAGTAGACTTGACTCCACCTTGAGTTAACCATACCTTTCTAGTTGAGAGTGAGCCTCATACTGCTCACGTTCTTTTGGTTTCTTCAATTTTGAATGAACTGGGGATGAATCCTCATGTTCCTAAGGTACATGAGATAATTTCTTATGTTCCCATCAAGTAAGAGGGAAGCTCTCAAGTTCCTACGACACCCCATCCGAGTAGTTTAGTCACTTCCTTTGATTGGAGTCAACTGGCAGGATAACGCCTTTCGGCTTATGTGCCTTTCTGGATTACACTACATGATTATCATATGGTTGTACCTAGCAAATTCATAAACAAGGGAACATTTATTAGAATTTTTTCCTCAAATTCTTGGAAGGATTTAGGTTCTCCTCATCTTGTCCTCGTCACCTAGAATGTGTTAGCTTTTAATAAAGGAACCAATCAACCATTAGGGAACCCTCCTAAGTTACCTATTACTTTACGAGGAAAGACTGTCTATATAGGCCTGATGGTTATAAAAGTCCCATTGCATTTTAATCTACTACGTGGTTGTGACTATGTTTATGTCATGGGAGCTTTTGTTTCTTCTCTCTTTCAAGTGATGTGTTTCCCGCATGGCAGAAGAATTGTGATAACTGATCAGCTTACATTCATTGTTTCTTAATCAAATCCCAATCAACCATCATCCCTAAATGGTTCTTATGTGAAAAAAATATCACCTTCGCCATAGGTTAATTACGTGGCCACCTGCTCATGCCCGCATCTACTAATGATCTAGTAGGTGGTGTAGTACACCATGTACTCGGGCCTTTGGAGACCAATTTTTCATTTGGATCCCTGGATATGTATCCCTTCTAGAGTGTTTTTCTCCCATCTGATGAGAACCAATTGACTCTAATTCTAAATCGGGACCTGAATCCTAATTAGAATCTTAGATTGAGGTGCGAAATAGTTGGAGGCACACTTGGGTTTGATTGATATGACATAGCCTTTATTATTTTAGGATGGTGGGTGGTATCCCTCACGCCCTCACACACTTATTCACTGTGATGACATGAAGTGTCATTGATCATGGAAGATGCATTGATGTGAAGGGTGGTAACCCTTGGTGCCTATAGGCAGTGGGACTAGATATGGAATTAAGACCATTTGATCATCATATAAAATAGGGTCCTCATCTTCTCAAGGAGCCTAAGTTTGATGTTTATAGGTTCGTAGTGTTGGTCCCTATCTCTGTTCAAGCTTTGTGTATACATTTTGGTATGTTATAATGCTATCTTTGTATCCTAGGTTTACGGTTGATACTCGTGAAAGCCTCACGACTGGAGGGGAAAGGAAACACTGGTTAAATTAGCAGTTTCTGTGACTGGTAATATTAGCCTTCACAACCATGTAATGTTGGTTTCTATATTTTTTTGGCAACATCCTTTCTTGTATGGGCACATTTACTGGTTTCTAGTTTTTTCTCATAATGTTTCCTATGCATGTTGATAAATTTGGTGCCCCGTTTTAGGCTTGAATTGCCTGGGCAAGCTCTATGGAGAGTAACGGTTCTGGTAAATGATCAAAGCTGAGTCTACAAACTCAAAGCTCAGGGGTGCAGGGGGGGCACCATTTTTATGCTGGTGGTACCTCCCACTCCTAGAGGGTTACTGTTTATGTATGATTTCCTGATTAGGTGTTGGAATTCTAAAGGGACGCATTATAGTATGATATTTCATTCATTTCTCTGGTCATACATTAAGCTAATGCTTGTATTTAGGGTATTTCTCTATACAAATGATATTCCAAGTCCACCTAATTTGTATCCACTTAAGGCCTTTGTATAGTGGGTTGTTTACAAGTGCGAGAAGGTGGGACAAGGGTGAAGAAAGGGGGCTCGACATTGGTAGATATGGTGAAGCATCAACCTTGCGGTGTAGCGTCAAGCCTAGGCAAAAGGGGTTGCAGACACTAGAAAGCAAGAGGTAAATAAGTTGGTCTGTATTTCAATTGGATTGCACAACAGAGTATTAAGTGGAAAAGTATTGTGTGGTTGAGTACTACATGACAAGGGACTGTGTGCCATAGGATTGCATCGTAGAGGTGTCAAAAAATTAAATCTGATATTTTTCAGACCACAATTCAATCATATTGTGAAGGGACCTAGACACAAGTGAAGCTATTTATCGCGACCTGGGAGGCAGAGTTGAATGTGAAAGTTGAGCTTGAACCACCAGCAGAATATTTGGGGGGGCTAATCACGAACCCTAGGTCCACTCATGGCCATTTCACCCTGTCTAGATAGTCCATCCATCTCTTCTAGTTAATGAAATTCATAGATTTCAAAGCAATTGTTGTGACTAGCAACACAACAAACAAAGTGAGCCTGAGTCAAGCCTCCGAGACATTCAAAAAGAGCTCCACCGTACTCAACTTCAATCACAAAATCATAACATTCGTGTTTTTTATGTAAACGACTCTAGAAGATTCTATATTTTAACTTAGTTAAGAGTTGATGTAGTTAAGCTTAACCAATATAAAGCTATTGACTGTGTTATAATTGAGCCACTAGGAGGAAGAGGAATTCTATTTTTCGATATATTTGTTCAATAACCAAGAAAACATAGATATGAGAGATAGGAGGTATAGCACATAGAGGGATATGTGCATTGTAGCATCCCATAGGTGGCAAGCATTACTTCTTTGTACCTGCAACCATACTTTTGGACAAAGAAAGAGAGTGAAGCGACCTCACCTTCAATTTGGTTTTTCTTCTAAAAGGGTTTCCCAAATCCTATCTTGTGTTTAGTTTGTGTGAGAGAGTTTATTTTTTCGTTATCTATTTTCTACATAATTTCCATTCGCATGCATGCACTAATTATAGCAAAATCTACAGATCTAAAAGTTTAATAAACTTGTAATAGTGTAAAAAATAAGAAATTTAATATATTATTATCAAATATATTGTGACAAACTATCCAATGTGATATTCATGGTAATTTACAGATGAGATCCTATGGCTATCAAGGCCATATCATTTCTCTTAGCCCCTTTGTATGGTCTTTATCGTGATAGAATGAGTGGACAATTGGGGTGTTATTTCTAGGAGGTTAGCTACATATCAAAGCATAATGGAAAAATGTATGGAGGTCGGTAAAAAGAAGGAGGAGGAAAAAAATAATGTATAGGGATACAAGGTCTCCTCCTTCACTCATACTATGTAACATCCTCAACACTTAATCGTGTGATTATTGAAATTGTAATAATTATGTTAACAACCCATGTATGGGCATGGAAATGTAAATAGGAAAAAAGCCCATATTAATTATAAATACAATTTAATCGTAACTGATGAAGAGTTCAATCCTTCACATGGACCACAAAAATCCATTAGGAGATAGGAAATCGAATAACGAGTGAATCTAGAGAAGTAATCTATCCAAAAAAATATTAAAGGGCCATGAGAGTTAATATTTTCGAATTTCTCCCTTGAAAATATCTTGAGGAAGATGTGGAGATAACTTACTTATTTATGGAAGTAGTGGGGGATGTACCCCAAATATATTTTCCAAGATGTGTGTAGTGTACCACTAGAATACTTTTGGAGTATAACCAAAAGATTTTGCTCTAACTAAGGGACAATCTTAATACAAAATATATTAACCAAGGGATAACCAAAAGATTTTGCTCTAACCACTATATTATATTTTCTTCGCAGAAGGTTCGAATCGCTCACACAACCAAGATGGAGTCCCTCTTCCTAGAAATGGATTAAAGTTTTTAAGGGGATAGAAAATTTTTGGCACCAGTAGATACTCGATCTTATCGAGGTTTGTCTAGTCTTTTTTTCATTCAACAAATACAAAAGTACGCACTTCCAACCAAGTCTTACTCAATGAAGTAAGACATATTTGAATGATATTAGATGCATTGGAGACAAAATGTAGAAGAGACATTGACATTGGTGGTATCAGCTAAGCAGAAGAAACCTCAAAAGAAGACGTTGAACCTCAAGAAGAAACTCCAGAAGAGAAAATGGCCAGGATGATCATGGGAATAAGTAGCAAGCCAAGATTGGAAGTGCCTATGTACGAGGGAGACTTAAATCCTAAATAACTGATCAAATAGATTATTCCCATGGATACATATTTTGACTATGAAAATGTAGGTCAAGATAAGAAATTCAAGTTCACGATGACTAGATTAAAAGGACATGTTGCACTATGGTGGGACAAGATGCTAGCTGAGTGGGGAAGTAAAATAAAAGGGAAAGATCACTAGTTGGGATCGAATGGTAGCCAAGATCAAAGTTAAATTTCTTCCTCAAGATTATCAGTTAAATATTTTTTGACATATGCAAAATCTTAAGCAGAAAGAAATTCATGTCTATAAAATAATATATAGAAGAATTTTATAGATTAAGTACAAGGTCTAGTCATGTGGGAACAAATGATGAAAAACTAGCCAGATATATTAATGTCCTAAGATTTGAAATACAAGATGAATTGCATATTTTATCTTTGAAATTTGTTGAAGAAGCTTACTACATAGCAGTCAAGATAGAAGAAAAAATGACAAGGAAGGAGATTCAAAGAGGAAGAGGATGAAGTAATGCAAGGAACAAGGGAAAATCAAGAACAGGACCATCAACTAGAGGACAATCAAGCAAAGGATATTCAAGTGGAAAATTTCTCTTTCAAAAAGAAAAAGACAACAATTCACTTTAGGCTAAATCATTATCAAGAGGAGATTTCAGATAACAAAGTCTATATCAAAGAGGTAGAGGCCGACCTCTTGTGGTACTATGTTATACATGTAATAAAATATGCCATAACTCAGATGAATGTCTCAAAATATTTTCTAGTTAGGGTAGCATACATATGGCACAAATTGATACAGAAAGTATGCAGTCCTCTACACATGAAAATGCACCTCAAACTAGTGAATCCTTCATGAAAAGAGCTTTATTAAAGTCTCCTAAAGAAGTCAAGGAACTTACACACAGGAAAACATTGTTCAAAATTGTCTATAAATAAGAAGGAAAATGTTGAAAGTAACTATTGATAGTGGGAGTATTAATAATCCAGTATCCACAGAAATGGTAAAAAATTTAAATTTAAGGAAAATTAAACATCCTACTCCCTACAAAGTCTCATGGTTGCAAAAGGGACATCAGATACTATTTAATGAACAATCTGAGGTTGAGTTCCAGATAAGATTCTATAAATTTAAAGTTCTTCGTGATGTTATGCCTATTGATGTGCGTCATGATTTGCTTGGAAGACTATGGCAATGTGAGAAGAAAGCAATACAGGATGGAAGGAGCAACACCTATACTTTTGAAAAGGATGGATAAAAACATGTACTCATTCCTTTAAAGAATGAAAAATCACGAGAAGAAGACCAATCCAAGGTAATATTACTTAGTGGAAAATAGTTCCTTCAAGGAATCAAGCATGACGAGATAAAATTTGCTTTTATTGGTAAGCCAAAGGTAGTCCTCAATAGCAGAAATTTGAATGACCTTCAAGAATAAATTTAAAATATGTTGAATGAATTCATTGATATTGTAGTGGATGACTTGCCTGATAATTTTCCTCCCATTATAAGTATCAACCATGATATTTATTTAATTCTAGTTTCCAACCTTCCAAACAAAGCAACCTACAAAATGACTCCAACGGAAAATGAAGAGATTAAAAATCAAGTGTAGGAATTGTTGGATAAGGATATCATCCGAGAAATATTAAGTCTATTTGTTGTTCCAATAGTGTTAACTCCAAAGAAGGAAGGTGGATGGAGAATGTGTCCAAATTCTCAAGAAACCAACAAAATCACAATCACATACAAGTTTCCATTACCTCGTATTGATGGTCTTATAGATTGTTTAAGTGGTTCTTCATATTTCTCTAAAATCAATTTAAAAAGTGGATATCATCAAATCGGAATTAGAGAAGGTGACGAATGGAAAACAAAATTTAAAAGTAATAATGGTCTATATGAATAGTTTGTAATGCCTTTCAGACTTACCAATGTTCTCAACACCTCTATGAAGTTAATGAATGAAGTATTAAAATAATTCATTTGAAAATCTATTATGTTTTATCTTGATGATATCTTAATTTACAGTTAATCAAAAGAAAAGCACATAAGACATCTTAAGATGGTTTTGAAAGAATTACAACAAGAAAATTTGTTAAGAAATTTAAAGAAGTGTAGTTTCATGAAAATAGAATTATTGTGTTTGGAATTTTTCATTTCAAAAGAAGGGTTAAATATGCATCAAGAAAAAGTAAAGGCGATAATCAATTGGCCAACCCCAAAAAGCATTCCAGAGGTAAGAAGTTTTCATGGATTAGAAATATTTTACAAAAAAATTATCAGAAATTTTAGTGGTATATGTGTTCCAATTGTAGAAACTATTAATGAAAGAAACAAACCATTCCATTGGACAAAAGAAGATAATAAAAGTTTGAAATTATTAAAGAAAAAGATTACAAAACAACCTACTTTTGCATTGCCAGATTTCAACAAGTTGTTCTAGGTTGAGATCGTCCTAGTGGAATTGTAATAGGAGTTTATTTAAGTCAAGAGGGAAGGCCAGTCACCTACTATAGTGAAAAACTCAATGAAGCTAACAAAAATTACTCTTCTTAAGATAAATAATTCTATTTCATTGTACAAACTTTAAAAAAAAAATTGGAGACATTATCTTATGCCAAAATAATTCATCCTTTACACACATAATCATGCTTTACAACACATCAACAGTCAGAAAAAGTTGAGGAGTCAAATACATGTTAAATGGATTTAATACTTACAAAATTTTACATTTGTTATCAAGCATAAAAGTGGGCAGTCAAATAAAGTAGCAAATGCAATATGCATGATTAATTTAATTCTGTAAGAATTCTAAGTGAGTGTCTTAGGATTTGATGAAGATATATATAAAGATGATCCATTATGCTCAAAGGAAAATATTTATACATTCCAAGATGTTCGATGAGGGAAAAGCTATTAAAATAAAAACATAGTGGAGGTTTAGCAGGTCATTTTGGGAAAAATAAAATTGTAGCACAATTATAAAAAATTAGTATTGGCCTCGCATGTAACGATATGTAATAAGATCTCTTGAAAGATGCAGGGTATGTCAATATTCAAAAGAAAGAAGTTAGAACACTAGACTATATCAACCTTTACAAATACCAAAGCTACCATGGGACTCTATAAGCATGGATTTTGTACTAGAATTGCATAAAACACTAACAAGAAGTGACTCAATAGTTTTCATTGTTGACAGATTCTAAAAAAAGGCACACTTTATAGCTTATAAAAAGACAAATGATGTAACTAACATAACAAAATTGTTCTTCAAATAAATAGTTAGATTGCATGGATTACCTACAAGTATTATTTCTGACAAAGACACCGAGTTTGAGGGCCATTTTTGGAGGAATTTATGGAAAACCTTAGGAACCAATCTTATTCTTAGTTCAACATATCATCCCCGGACTGATCGTTGGACAAAGGTGGTAAATAGAAGTCACAATGGGATCAGGTACTTGCTCAGGAAGAAATTGCATATAACAACTCACCTAAGAGAAGCATAAGATTAATTCCATTGCAAATTATTTATGGAATGCATACAAGAGGAATTTATGAGCTAAGGAGATGGGAAAACAAGAATTTAGAAGTGAAAATGGTGAATATTTTGCAGCCAATATCTAGGAAATACAGGATCAAGTCAAAAAACAATGACAAGAAAGTAGTAGCAAATATATATGAAGAGTAGACTCCAGAAGAAGAAACTTGGAATATGATGGTGGAGACTTGGTTATGGAACATTTTTGGAAAGAAATATTACGTAAAGGGGAATATAATAAGTTAAAACTGAAAAAGATCGAACCATAAAAGAATTTGAGGAAATTTTCCTTGAATTCTTATGATTTAGAACTACCCAAAGTCTTTGCTATTTTACCAATCTGTTATGAAACCAGCTCAAGAAAAGATAGAAAAGATGGATCAATGCCTTAAAATTCAGCCTCTTTGAGGGGGCAACCTCCTTTACATTACATAAATGAACAATTCTTTGATGATA
>APFE031036472.1:23322-35161 GCA_000404065.3 Pinus taeda | reverse complement strand
ATAATACTTCATTTCATTATTGGAAAATACTGAAATATGCTTACAACCGGAAATAGAATTAAACCAGCTAGGGCGATGGTAGCTTATCTCTGAGAAGAGATGTGTGGCTACATGCCTCTGAACTGTGTTACAAAGAGGCTCGAAGGCCTATTTATTGTTGAGAAACAATGGAAAAACCCTTCACATTCCAAAACCTAACCCTGGAAGATGAAACGCCAAATTGTGGGCCCCGTTTTTGGGTAAGTTGGTACATCAACTTCCCGGGGTCGCGAATTGGTCGTCTTATCTCCGTTTGACGCGCATGATAGCCCGTTGGAAAGATCTCTCCGAGGACTACGACGGAAAAGACGATTTTTAGTCACAAAAAATCGCTAGCGGTAGATTTCCCAAAAAACGTCGTTTAGGGCCTCAAAATGGCTCCGGAAGTTTAGGACCCGAAAAACTGCTAAAAATAGTAAACTGTGCTATAATTAAGGAAACTGAAAAACTGAAAGAGACAGTTGTGGGGGTGCAAATGGGATAGGTGGGTGGCCACCAACATCCACCTGGATCAATCGGCGGAGTAACAACATCGACAGAGTAACCACACTAGCGGAGTAACAACACCAGCTGAGTAACAACACCGACAGAATAACAACACCATCGGAGTAACAACACTATCAGAGTAACAACACCGACGAAGTAACAACACTAACGGAGTGACAACATTGGTGAAGTAACAACACCAACGAAGTATTAACATTGACGAAATATCAGCACCAATGAAGTAATAACACCATAATAGTTTTTGATATTAGATCTAAGGAAACCATTCACTGATAAGACTAGGGAACAAAAGTATAGATGTGGAGTAACATCATGAAACTTGAGAACTTCCTTCTTTTATTATGAGAACAAAAGATATGACTTTGAAGTAAACAACACCTGAAATATAAAACATACGAGAAATCAGAAAAGAAACAACATTTTATTAAAATAAAAAATAAAAAAAATAACATAGGTTATAACAATTATCATTTTGGTTGCAACAATATTGTTTCGTAAGGGAACATCAATCTGTTTCTAGAAACAACAATCTCTCAATGGTAAATGAATGGAAAAATGATGTTTTCGAAAATAAAAATAAAAATAAAATGCTTTCGCGGAAATGACTTGGATCTTCAAATGGAGATCAATTCCCATTTCTCTTGTTAATAGCACTAGTCGACTAACAACATCGACAAAGTAACAACACTGGTGGAGTAACAACACTGGTGGAGTAACAACACTAGCGGAGTAATAACACTGGTGGAGTAACAACATTGGTGAAGTAACAACAACAACGAAGTATCAACATTGATGAAATATCAACATCGATGAAGTAACAACACCATAATAGTTTTTGATATTAGATATGAGGAAACCATATACTGATAAGACTGGGGAACAAAAGTATAGATGTGGAGCAACATCATGAAACTTGAGAACTTCCTTCTTTTATTTTGAGAACAAAAGATGTGGCTTTGAAGTAAAAAACACCCGAAACATAAAAACATAAGAGAAATCATAAAAGAAACAACATTTTATTAAAAAAAATAATAATAACTTAGGTTACAACAAATGTGATTTTGGTTGTAGCAATATTATTTCCTAAGGGAATATTAATCTGTTTCCAGAAACAACAATCTATCAATGGTAAATGAATGGAAAAATGATCTTTTGGAAAAAAAATAAAAAAATATGTTTTGGCAGAAATGACTATCTTAAAATGGAAATCGTTTCCCCATTTCTCTTGTTATAAATCCGTTAAGTGATGAAAAGTTTTCACATTGTTTCCTTTGTGTTGGTGAACAATAGCAGGAACAATTTTACAACAAGCTCTTATGATCCATTTTTTTTAAGATCATGGCACCTAGAAAGAATCAAAATCATATAATATTAATATTCTTAATAGATTCTTGGATGAAATGCTATTATTTCATTATCATTGTCTTCAAGAATCACTTGTTCATAAATTGACCTCTTTATTCTCCTCAGACCTACAAAAATCGAGCATCTACCTACAATAAACCATGAAATCATAGAAGAACAGAGGTTATAAGGTTTCCTAATCCAATAAATATGAAGAAAATAACAATTAGTTACTCTGTAAAACAAATCCACAAAAGGATAAAGAAAAATATATTTGTCACTTGCGGGAGAGAAATGGTCGACATACTAACCAACAATGATTTGTCACTTGCGGGAGAGCGGTGGTCGACATACTAACCAACAATGTTTTAATCATAACTCCTTTGTTTTTCATCTGATTTGAATGATTCCAAATCCAAATGAAAGCTAATTCAAATATATATCACCAATAGAAACAGGTTTTAAAAATTCCATTACTTAGAACAACCTGCATAAGAGAGCCATTTTCGATTTTCCCAACTTAGACCAACAATTGATATTTTAAGCATAAATTTTTCATTTGATGACAAATTGAACTCATCCAAATTAGAGATTAAAGTAGATTCATGTAAATATATCTAATCGAAACAATTTTTGAAGGCATGAAGAAATGATGGGTCAAATGTGCTAAGGAACGATAAAAAAATAGAGTTTTAAAGGTGCTGATTTACAATAGACAGTCAATATTTTGGTCATAACTTTCTCATATAATATCGAAATTGAGTGATTCAAATTGGATTATAAAATAGATTAATAGAAGAATATACCATAGAAATAGCTTTCCAAAATCTATTCATTTAGTCCTCCAAAAACCGATTGTTCCAACTTTGTTCCTGAGCTTCCTACTAGACATATTGTCAATGTTTTGGTCATAACGTTTTCATTTCAAATCCAAATTGAGTGATTCAAATTGTATTGGAAAGTAGACATAAATGGATACTTAGGATAAAACAGGTTTTGAAAATATTCCCGTTTTTTCCCTCAAAATATGACAGTCCCGACTGTGTTTTTAGTGGTTTTATGAAGCCCACAAGCCATAAGATATGATAATCAAACATTTTACTTTTCCAAAATGATGATGAATGTTTGTAGAAATATGATTTTCAATATAATACGTCTACATGCACAAATAAAATCAAATATTTACCACCGATATTGATTTACTTATCATATTGCATCAAACACAACTCTTTCTACATATAAATAAATTTATTTATTTATTCTATTTTCTACACTAACCTACTCTACCTTGAAAAATAAAATATACTTACGTATAAGAGTACTCCCAATGGAACCATTTTCTAAATAAGACCTCAAGTGTGTATATACCTGAATTTGAGAAATTCATGTCAATAAATACTAGGGTATGGAAGACCAACTTCCCCGTTAAGGATGGTGCCAATAATTGTTGAAGTAGGGAGTGATGTTGCAAGCAAACGATAGAGTGAACTAGTCTTCAATATAGTCTTGATTTCCCTTAGTTTTCATATCATGAATTTTTTCGTCTGGATTCTAGATTTTATTGATGATTTATTCTTTGAACTCAACCTGTGAGTTTTGGGGGTCTTCCTCTGCCCCTTTTTGTTTGTTTTTCTATTCATACAATCTAGAGCAGAGAATTATTCAGTTGAATCTAAATCTCAGGACCTGGAACAGGGTGAAAAATTCCCTTCCCGGGATGAGAGAGTGGCCCCTAAAATCAAGAAAACAAAATAAAGAGAAACAAATCAACCATAAAATCTAAGCTCAAGACCTAAAACAGGGTGGAAACTTCCCTTCCCAGGATGAAAGAGTGGTTCTTACAATCAATAAAAAAGGAAAGAAATTGAAAGAACCAAATAAAAATTCTAATGCTCAGGCCCTGGAACAGGGCAAAAACTTCTTATCCCAAGACAAGAGAGTGGTCCTAAAAAATAAAAAACAAGAAATCAAAGAAACTAAAAGGATCCAATGCTCAGAACCTAGAGCAAGGTGAAAACTTCCCTCCCGAGGACGAGAGATTGATCCTATGGTCAGGTACTAGTTGTAATTTCACGCCTTCCAGAGCCTCCTCAGCAATGCCACAAAAATGTGGGTGTTCAGATATGAATTATAGAATTCACCCCTTCCCACATTAATTATCAATTCGGGGCTCGTCTTGTTATTTCAAGGCTACCATGTAAAGTCTATGCAAGCCACAGTTTCCCCACCCAACATTGAGCATTCAATCAACAATATAACAATGTGTAACAACAAAAAATAATAGTAACAACAATCAAAGTAACAACAAATTAGGATTCACAACAACACAAACTTAATGAACCATTACAATGATAAAGAAATAATCACAACAAAAATAAATCTACACACACCATTAAGCCAACAACACTTGATTAGGAGAGTGGGCCCAACTCTCTAATCAGGGCTGTGGAAAAAAGATCAAAGGCTAGATAATACTCAGAAGATCAAGATTTCATTAATCAAAAGGAAAATATGAAGTCTGTTGTTATATTCTCAAAGGAAAAACTTTAATATCTAGTCTGCTCCCTATATGTGTTATCTCCCTTTTCTCTCTAATTTGTGTCTTTTAAATATACAAACAACAAAGGGAAATTTACAACAAATTGATTACAAAATGATTTCCCATGAAATTTAGATTGATTACAAAATCTCCATAAGAAATATGAGATATAAGAGATCTTTCCATCATGATTTAGCTGGAACAAGTCGAATATGGTTAGTGCAATTGGGACAATTTGGAAAACGGCCACAACAGAAAATCTGCGAATATGTCCTTTGAAGAACTTTTCTTTTCTCTCAATCCAGATCAAATTTCGGTAAAATTCTCAATGGGAAACTAATTTGGTCCATCATACACAAAACCCATGTCTCATATTTTTAATATTCTTCTTTGTTTTCCTCTAATGTCTGATTCAACACCGTTGCGTTTTATCCTACGAAATTCTGAGTTGGAATATTTGATGATGAGTTGAAGATCAAATTTGCAATCTGGAAGAGATCTTGGAGGCTAAAATCATGAGTGATGTTATAAACAATTAATCAATAAATCATCATTGGAAAATCATGCATAATAATCATCAATTTATTAAAAATAAAGGAGAACAAATATTGCTTATCCACAAGAACATAAAAAATTATGAATTGGAATTATATAATAAATTATGGTAAATAATGTGATAAAAGAATAGTCAAAATGGATGAAATGGATGTTAAGAAATGATAATAATAATTATAAATTAGTAGCCCAACAATGTGTACAAGATCTCAATTGGGATGAGGTAGGTATACCCAAACTCATCAAGACATATCATAACAATGATACAATGGTGTGTGCCTGACATAAAAGAGATACCTAAGTGAGATAAAATGGGGTATTTTTACACCTCAAATCCTTTGCAATGTACCCCATATTTTTTTTTCGCAAGACGTGACCATTTTGATACCCCAAAGTGTGATGATTTTTGCCAATGGTGGTCTAGATACCCTATGGTGGATGGCCATGGAAGTTCCTTTTAGTCCCCATTCTCAAGGTTCTTGCTTTTATTGATTTAACTAACTATCCCTCAGTGATTGTAACTCCCATAATGTCAAACATTTATGTCATGTTTAGGTATTTAGATATCTTGTGATGAATCTAATATGACACATGATTTACAGGAGCCCTAGTTACTCACTTATTGTTGTGTAAAAGGTGATTATGATAATTGTAAGGGTTGTCACATCCATGGTTTATCACACACATGTTGCCCACATTAACCCTCTCTTTATTATGTATTTTTCGCACTTTGGCCATGAGACCTTGGAGGTAATTCTACTAATGGTCATCTACTTTCATGCTTCCCACGGTAGCCTCATCATTTTCAAGGCATATCTCATTTTTCAAGGTGTTGGTCACACTCTCTAAGGCACATATGGGCTAATTGCATGTAATGTGGAGCCCCTGCACATGCCATGTGTCACATGCTAGAACGCTCTCATCTTTTTGGCATGTTTGAGTTGATTTTTCATTACAGGGGGTCAATCTACACATGTGGGAAATTATGATAGCCATTAGGATATTTTCAAGTTAAAATGATGATGTGGAGGTCACTTAGGTGATGTTTCATCTTAATTGAATGACTTAGAACTCACTTAAGGTGATTTAATGATGAAAAAAATATTTAAAAGCATCACTTGAAGACTATTTAACCCAAAAGTCGTCCACCTAAAAGAGGAATTTTGCACTTTTGGATAGGCCGTTGGAACTTTCTTTACTAGAAATTAGAGTAAAGTAAAAAAAGGGACATCGACTACACCTAAATGAAGTCACGCAAGTACATTTCAAGAGGAATGTTTCACCCTAAAGAAAAGTCATGCCTCTCCTACATTTAAACCCCAAAAAACCCTTGATCTTTTCTTTTGTCTTATAAAATAAAAGATACAAAAAAAATGTAAAAATAAGCCATTAAAATATATCTATTTATTATCTAGACCAAAGTTCACAAATTGCTTTCTTAATCTAGACGATTTTGTTCAAGGGTTTATGATAAATTGTTCATTTCTAACCCTAATTGGGTAAAGTAGCCCCATGTATTTGTGTTAAAGGTTTTATTCAACATCTCATGGGATGATTTAAGAATTTTACAAATTAGATTTGGTGAAACCTAAAGCTACATGGTTTATGCTATAAAGGTGTATTCTGACCTTACCCTAGCTCATGTTTCATTGTTGACTTTTTATGAAAGGTTATATAACACATCCTAATGGTGAAATTGGTCTCCTAAGTGATTTATATTGCATATTTTTCCAATTTGGAGAATATGGGTAAAACGATAGGGGGATTCACACCCCTTTTATACAATTTTGTGCTAATTTCAAATCTATTTATCATTTGAACTTGTATTTTATCATTGCTAGGCTTCTTTTATATGTATATTTCATTTCGCTATCTAGGATATCCAAGGGCCAATATTAAAAGTGATTTTAGGCACCCTTGGGTGATTTTTGCTTCATTTAAAATATGTATTTTCTACATTTACTGTCATAAATCAGCTTTTGGAAAATTTGGACAATAGCAATCTTGTCCAATTTAGAACACATAATCATGATGTAATCTTAAATTATGTTTTTCATTATTTGTGCAATAATTTCTTGCCCTTGTATGGTATAAATTACTTATTCTTTAGCTTAAAAGAGTGATTTCATTACGCTAATTTGTATTTCTATTGTAGCACGTCATATATCAATGCATACTAATTAGCTCCTAGCTCTCACTATTAGGTGGTAATTGATGCTCTAACGCTTCTTTGAAAAATTTCTTGCCCTTGCATGGTAGAAATTACTTATTCTTTAGCTTAAAAGAGTCATTTCATTACGCTAATTTGTATTTCTATTGTAGTACGTCATATATCAACAAATATTAATTAGCTCCTACCCCTCACTATTAGGTGGTAATTGATGCTCTAATGCTTCTTTGAATATTCTTAAGGTATTTTATCCCTTGATTAACATTGTTCTACCAAACTTGTATTAAGGTGTTTGTTAGTGAAGTAAACTATTTAGTGCCTACAATGATATACTTTACCAACTTGTTTTGTAGTTTAGGATAACCCTTGTGACTTTGAGGAGATGGCCTGGGGAAATCTTGATGAAGTGAGAGTGGTATGTTTCTCAAATGTGCTTACCTTAATAGAACTGTTATTGGGACTTTTGCAAAGGGTGCTAGTTTGAGCAGGAATAGGCTCTCAATATAGTACATGAGGCTAGAAAAGAGTTGCCAAACCACAATATAATGATATGAATAGCCATACATACATATGCCTAGAACAAAAGAGTTGAAACCCCAATATAGAAGCATTGCGATTGCAACTTATCTAGATACATAGGAACTCTTGTGCCCTCCTAGAAAGAATGAGGAAAGAAGCAAACTAAAAAACCCAATGAAATATCCCTATATGATTTAATCACAACATTTATTAATATATATTTTTTCAATGTTAAAAAAAAACTATTTTAAAATTTATAGACTAAATATTTTTTTTATAAGTTCGGCATTGGTGAGGATACATTATGGTCATGTCCAAGAATATCACCTAAATAGGGTGGAGAATTGAACGAATAATGTTAGGCCCTATACTACTAGTAGTATAGGGGCCTATACTACTAGTGTAGGGGCCTAACAAATAACTTAACATATAAGAGTGTCTTAACAACGCACTCTGCCACCGTCTATCCAAAAACCCATAGACTTTATATACTAAATATAAAATAATTAAAATTTATATCTAAAAGATTTTTTTTGTAAGCTTGGTAGGACTACATCTTCTTCATGTCCAACTTCTCACCTTGATCAGGGGGAAAACACAAGATTTGAACCCAAGGCTTCTGGTTCGATGAGACTTCATTTCCACAACCAGTACCAATTAAGCTACTCCAAGCAAACATATCTAATAAGTTTTATATTCAATAAATGTATAAAATTACTAATAAAACAATTTTAAAATTAATAATAAACTTCATATTTTTTTCCTTATTGATATATAATTATAATAACATAGTTTACATTCTTGTTTATTTGTTTTAAAATAATGAAAATTAATTTTAACTTAACATAGTTATAAATCTTTATTGAGAAAGTAAGTTAAATCCGGATAAATAATTTAAATTCATAATTTTAATAAATAAATAATTTATTATAATTAATTTATTGAACTTTATTTGAATATATAAAATCAGTAAATTATAAAAGTTTATATATATATATATAATTTTTTTATTTTATTAAAAGTTTATTATATATATGGTAAATTTATTTGAAAGCATCAGGTTTTGTTGATCAAACAAAATTTAGGTATCAAAGAAAATTGACCAAGAACAAAATGCTTTGCAATGAGACTTTTTAACTAAACTAATTCTCAAAACTTATTTAGATATTTTTATTTCATTTAAAATATAAAATTATTAATGGCCTTAATTAATAATTTTTAGTAAGAGGAATAAAAGATTACTGAAATTTTGAATCTAATATATTTAATAAATATCTACTTTCTATTTTATAATGTTAAGAAGGAAAGCATATTTCAAAAAATGACCCAATTACAAATTTCATATCACATTAGAGTATCACCGAAAGCATATTAATAATTCCAAACTCTCAACTGAGGGAGTGAAAACTTAAGTTTGAAATGACCAACAAAGTTAAAACTTCAACTCAAAGGCAGGATCTTTCAGACCAATCTACATCTCCAGGTCAGAGGACATTGTTATAATTTCTGCAACTTTCATTATATCAACATTCCCACACACCTGCAACTCCATTGGAGACCCATAATATATATATAGAGAGTACCATTCAAATTTCATCAACTATGAATCCCCAGTTGACTGATAATGGCTGTCTTGACGATGACTGCAATTTCTATGACGTTGCAGAAGAATGTATATCGGACGAAGGCGATCATGATAACGCAGAAGCTCCTCAAATTGGGTCTGGAGGTCACGTTACAGAGCACTCAGAGTCCCAAAGTTTGCCCTCTTCTCCAGAAGAAGAAGATGAATTCATTGCCATTACAGAGCACTCTGTTGATCTTCATGGCTCTTCATCACATATTCTGTCTAGTCCTGAGCCTAATTTTCAATATTCCTCTAGAGAAATCGAATCAAGTGAGGCATTGCGGCCACCCAATTCAGAAGCCGAGGAGAAAAAAACAGCAGAAAAGGTGATTGCCAGTGAAAACGATGATGCGCCCGCCATCGGCAGCAGTCACAGTCGAAATCCAAAGCGATTCTTGCCTGCGACTAAGACATTGCTCTGTGTTGTTGTGTCAACTTTTGCATTGATAGTGGTGGGGAAATTATTGCGCCACCGATCTGAGATGCATGGTTTTAATATGCAGAAGAAAAGAAGGGCAGCCATGAGGAAGTGATTAGTCCCTGCCCACAGTTACTAGTAATTCATTCATTAGTCCTTGGCCAGGAGAAGCTATCATCATTATTTTTATTTTTCTCCAAAGTGCTTTGTGGCTATGGTACTGCTTCCTGTGTTTTTATTAGTGTTTATCATTGTGACTATTATGTTGTAATGAATTGTAATGGAGTCTTATGTATTGTAATTTGATGTTATTCCATTTTGTAATTATAATTTCATTATGTTATTCCTTTTAAGAGATTTTTTTATTAATTTTAAAGAAGAAATTTAAAATATTTTGAATTTAAAAAAAATTAACAACTTTATATTATGAAAATATATATGTACAAAGGAATGAATCTTTGACTAATTCTAATTTCTCTGAGTAGAAACCAGGCTTAGAAGACTAGTTATGAATATGATTATAATGTCCAAAAACCCATATATTGAGTTGGTGGTAGCTAGCCTCATTACCGAAGTTTCAAAATTGGTTGTAAAAGCCATGACAACCAAGCAGGGTGTAAACACGTGCAAAAACTATTGCTTGTAGGTGTTATTAGGCTTATTGGTGGTGCCCTTGCACCACAAAGATACCACGCAGTCAACCAACATGGGCAAGACATGTAGGGTGGCCAAAAGGTGACAAATCTCTATCTTGAAGTAGTGTTGTCTCCAATTGATGTAGTCATTTGTCCATGATTTGGTAAAGTAGGTGGAGCTCCTCCATGCAAAGGACAAGCTCATCCTTAATCTCATTATGGTTGAACAAGACCTTTCCCAAAAGTGTTTGATACGCCAATATAAATCCACTATGTATGGGTATTGATAGTGATAAGCTCTTGGTGTGCCCAAATTGAAGACATAATCCTCCACATCTGCCATAACTTGTGAGTCTGACATTTCAACTCTCTCATTGACCAGTTCTTGCTCAATGTCTAATAATTCATGTTGAACAACCAAGGGAGCTTCTCATGTAAATGGTTTACTAAGGCTCAAGCTTCGGCCCAAGCTCATGAGTTTCCTAGAGGATTGTGGCTCTCGCCTCCTCCTCTCGAGCTCTCTCTCTTGGCATGAGAGAGAAGGTAGGGAAAGTGCAAAGGTATCAACTAGAGTGTGGGGTAGAAGAAACAATGGAGAGAAGTGAAGGAAACCAAGGGAATATGAGGTGAGAGCATATAAGAGAGCATGAGCAAGAAGGAGATACAAGAAGTGGGGACAAGCTCTAAAACAGAGATTGACAGGCCCATAATTGTCTAACACAAAGCAATAAATCCAAATGGGAAACCGGAAACAAAGAAGTAACAATGAGGACAACATTATACTTGACTGGAGTGAGGCCTATTGCAAGTGGGGTAAATGGAATTGTTTCATTTGCAACCAAGGGAAGGAAAATGTGTGGAGCACTGAGGGTAATCCATTGCTTTCAAAGGCAAATGGACTAGGCCAAGGCTACCTGGTCCTACTTACAACACAAAAACAACATAATCATTAAAGCTCTTTCCCTTTTTGTCCCTTGACTAACTGGTTGGGTAGTATAAATGCTATCGAGAATAAACAACCTTGCCCAACCCACCTAGTGTGTACATTGAGTCATTTTGGAAATCTCACACCATTGAAGGAGAGCCTCCATTTTCATCTTTGCAAAGTAAATGTGCATGAGAGAATAATTGCCCCAACGTGATTTCGCTCTGGCAACTTTAATGCATTCCCCAACCTCCTCGCAATTTGATGCGTAAGTGGACATGTTGCACTTTGAACATGTCGGATGGCTCCTTGTTGGAACCTCATCATGTGTGCCATCCTCATAGATCTTGAAGGTGTGTTGAGAGTTGCCTTCATGGTTCCGTGCACGGCATAGGTCACCCCAGGGAGGTCAATACTTTAAACATTAGAAAAATTAACAAAAATAGACCAACAATACTTAGGGATAAGCAAAATTCAAAAAAATAAAAGTTTATAAGAAACAAGTCTAAAGACATTGAGATGAATAATTTTCATTGGAAAAATTAAGTAAATAATATATAT
>APFE031036472.1:0-12490 GCA_000404065.3 Pinus taeda | reverse complement strand
ATTGAAAGAGTTTTTTTAATTTAAAATAATAAGTATGTTATATTAAAAAAATCAAAATTTATTGTTAAATTATTATATATAATTGGGGTTAATTATATAAGTTTAATGTGATTTTAAATTTTGATGTAATGATTAAGTTGATTGGTATGTATGATTAAAAAAAGAGGTGATTAAGTTGATGCACGTGAGTGCACAATGTGACGGTCGGGGTAGATGGTTTGCACACCTCCCGGCCAGTTTCCAATCCTGCAGAGCTGCTCCCGCAGCATATGTTGTTCTAATGATGGCGTTTAATATGTCTGGATGTGTCATTCTGACACACATTTGTAATATATGTATAAAGAAAAGAGGGCCCATAATGCTTCTAAAGGGAACTAGCCCCTCCCGTTTAAAAAAAATAAAAAAAAATAATCATATAATGTAAAAAGAAACTTATCAAATCATAATTTTTTTCCATGTAGATTAGGGACTTAATAATTACTCTAAGGAATCTCTGATAGTTGTGTTAATGAATAAAGCAGAGAAGATTCATAAAATATATTTTTGGATGAATCATACATGGGAAGTTACATGTGCTTACAAAATGTATGAGTACTTTCAAATATGTTTAGTTATTTCATTTTATATTTTTCAATGGAAAGCATCACAAAGAAAATCTAAACACTTTATTACATATGTAGATGGTATCCAATGCAAATTTATCGACATTGATTACATTTAACTAACTTGATAGGGACATCAAGTGAGGCACAAAGGACCATCAATTTGATTTACAAATGTGAGTGAGTGGGAAATCCTTAGATGGTATCCAATGCAAACCCATCGACAATGATTACATTTAACTAACTTGATAGGGACATCAAGTGAGGCACAAAGGACCATCAATTTGATTTACAAATGTGAGTGAGTGGGAAATCCTTAGATGGTATCCAATGCAAACCCATCGACATTGATTACATTTAACTAACTTGATAGGGACATCAAGTGAGGCACAAAGGACCATCAATTTGATTTACAAATGTGAGTGAGTGGGAAATCCTTAGATGGTATCCAATGCAAACCCATCGACATTGATTACATTTAACTAACTTGATAGGGACATCAAGTGAGGCACAAAGGACCATCAATTTGATTTACAAATGTGAGTGGGAAATCCTTAGAGATTATTATTGGCAAAGATAACATGATTTCATGATCATGATGGTATCTTATGACACATTATAATAATAAAAACTCAAACAATAGAAATTTCCCACTTTAGAAGGATAATTTGCGTGAGATACATATTGGATTTGTGGAGGTGAAAATATGAAATGTATAAAATTGAGTTCATTTTGGACTTAATAAATTTTATTTATGGAAAATGACTATAATTATGACAAAAATGAGTTTTCTAAGTGTTATTTTTTTATTTATTGTGTGTGTGTTGAGGATTGAATGATGATCTTTTTCAATAATTATTTTCAAATATAGAGTTTATACTAGTGATGGATTCTTCACTCACCTTCTAATTTCTTATTAGATAAATGTGAAATTATAAATTTAATTATAAATCATGTGTTCATTTAGAACTTGCGGACTAATGTGCACCTCATATGCTAATACAATTTATTGAGTGCTAGTGAAGATGCAACATTGATTAAATGATTGCAAAGTTTAAGTGTTCATGATCTTTGTCAAGCAAACAAGTAAAGAGTACCACACACACATGAAGTAATTTAAAGATTCACACAATATATGGAATTAAAATGCTAACTACTATTTCCAAAATTTAAGTAGACTCGTAGAAGAGAAATCACACTTTCATGGAAGGAAACACACTTGCAAAAAAAGTAATCACACTTTATTGAAAGTAAAATTGTCCAATTGCAGGAAAGTAGATTTAATCTAGATTGCAGAAAAGAAAAACACACTTTTGTTGGGAAGTAAGCACATTTTCAGGAAAGGAAGCACACTTGATGAAAATTAAACACTCTTGGAGAAAAGTAAACACGCTTGCAGGAAAATAAACACACTTGTAGAAAAGAAATCAACTGGTGACTTGATCAAGTTGTTTGTCTGATCCCTAATTCTGTAATGGAAGCACGCATGTTGCAATGAATTGATTAAATGTTCAAATTCCAAAAACTATTGAACTAGAACTACAATAAGGAAACTTTAGCCCAATGAATGATAGAATTGTCAGCATAGGAATAGAAAATAAAAATTAAAAAATAGAGTAAACCAATAACCAAACTCTATTTTATAACTAGAAAGTAATCACACGTTGCTGAAAGCAAACTTGTCTAATTGTAAGAAAGTAGATATAATCTAAATTGTAGTAAAGAATAGAAACTAACCTATGTTGTAGTATAGGAAGCACCTAGCTAAAGAAGGGGCCCTACCGCCTTAGGTGAGGTACTCATTAAATGTCCAACAAAAAGTTACTTTATTAACACATCACACGTATGAACATGTTTGAACATAAATTGGTAATATTGTATTAACACAATGCACGTACAATTCTTAGAACCTCTCTTTTCTTCCCTCCACCCTCCCACTAGCTTGAGTGGAGTAGGGATATTTATACATGATTCAATTCTTAAAATTAACATGGAGATTGAGGATATCCATGAGAATATTTTATTCTCAACTTGTCTCTCTCTTGCTACAATAGTATTGGATTTTTTTTTTATAAGATGGTTTTTGAGTCACTCGCAACTTCCACTGGTA
Organism: Pinus taeda; assembly: GCA_000404065.3. Classification (NCBI taxonomy): domain Eukaryota; kingdom Viridiplantae; phylum Streptophyta; class Pinopsida; order Pinales; family Pinaceae; genus Pinus; species Pinus taeda. The sequence continues at coordinate 9,778 of APFE031036472.1, read as the reverse complement.
GAAGATAGTTAAAAAATGGTTACAGTCAAATCTACCATGTTGAATGGTGCTAACCACTCGTTTTTCATCTCCTTTGTTGGGTGGTTGCAAGTTGTAGATTCTCACACCAATTAACTAACAATGATAGTTAGGTAGTGTGCTTGATCGATATTGTTGCTCTTGTGTTGTCATATTATCATTAGAAATTGGTGCATGGAGGTGTCACAACAACATGGAGGAGGCGTTGTGACCACTATCATTAATAGGGAATGCATTATAGAAACAACCATGCAAAGGAGGTGTTGCAAAAAGTATTGCAAAAACTACCATCAATATGAAGCACACTAGGGGTGTTGCAGCAATCCAGAGGAAGTGTTGTAGAAAATGAACTACATTTGGTAGCTTTTGTCGATGCCTCCATAGGTACTTGCACAAGCTTATTTGGGGCGTTTTTCATGATTTCTTGTTATTTAACACAAAAAGGGTTGGTTCTTTCCATATTGTACTAGTATTATAATTAGAAATGGAAAAATCAAAGGAACATTATACTTGGGAAAAAATGCATTATTGTAAGTGACGGGCTCTTTAATTACCTTTTCATTGCTTATCAAATAACTAAGGAACTGCTGATTTTATTATCAATCTAGTGTTCATATTAACTTGTGAATTTTCATGCATTGTATATGCTAGTACAATATTTTTAATTACTGATGAGGTTGTAGTATGTTTATTGATAAAGGAAGATTCGTAGATGTGATATTTATTGTCAATGTTTTGGAGCCACCAGCTAGGTCCATTGTGAAGACATGAGTGAATGGTGTAGTAAGACATGAAGGTTGTAGTATTATAAATGAATGCCATAAAGAAAGATATTAAATTTATTTCACAAGTCACCGATAAAGATAAACCACACTTGCAAAATTGAAAAGACACACTTATACCGAGTGGGCTTAGGCAGTTGATTGTTATATCCCCCAACATAAGTAGAATTACTAATATAACTTGTAGGAAAGGAAATATCACTCCTCTAACTAGTAGGCTTAGAAATATTGTTGTTGTAACCCCCACCATAAGTAGAACACACCACACATGCAAGAAATAAATCACACAAGCATCAAGAAGGTGGCTTTCTCAAGGACTAGATGATTATCAATCTTGTAACAAATATGCACATGAGATGCAATACTAGAAAGTTGCAATGTAAAAGGATTAAACTACAAGCTATACTAGTAAATATTCAAACCAAATTTATGTTGTAAAGAATCTAAGTACAAATAGAAATGAAATTTCAAGTCCTATAAAATAGAGTAAATAGATAGAGTAATTGGAATAAAAGTAAACAATCTTTATGCCTATAAACAAAGCACTTATACTTATCTAATTAGTGAATTGCAATAATGTAATAAAAGAGAGCAACTACTAGACTAATTAAAATGTAAGGAAGTACCTAAATATATATTTATAGGCAGTACATGGCTAAGGAGGGTACCCTGCTTCCTTAGGCAAGGAACTGGTTATAAAAGTAGTTGAATGTTAGGTAATCACAACATACTTTAAATATATGAAATTGAGATGAAACATGAGCTTATATTAGGAATTCAAAATGTAGATTATAAATAGAGCTTCTCTCCCTATTCTTCTCTATTCTTGTCTATCTCATAGCTTGAGTAGAGATGAATTTTTGCACATATTACTTGTTATCTCAAGCTATCCAAGATATTGAGGGACAACCATGAGAATATTTAGATTATAAAGCTTTTCCCTCTCTTACAACAATTTCTCAAAATGATACAAAAGACAAGACAACGTTCACTTTCTCAATTGTGCAATAGGTGGCATATGGGTCACTTTCTGATGCAGGAGCATCCAGCTCACCATAACTGGGAAAAGTCTCAACCAGGTTTGAAGGTTATTGATTAACAAGATTATTTTATTTTTACATATTCAGGAGATAGTTTTTTTTTATTAACTTGTTTTTTTTAACAGAGTTGGTGAATTCAGTCACAGTTAGTTAAATGGATAGAATTACTGTAGTTCGAACAATAGCAAGGGAATAGTTTTTTAAATTAGGAGAGAAATGAAAAACTGCTCATACAAATCTTGTAATGTCAGACAAATATGGTTATCAACGATAACAAGATCTTTTTGTAACTAAATCCTATGGCAGTTTGATTAACTGCAAAATCAACTAAAATGGAAGGGAATAAAAGACAAAATGTAACAGAGGGAAGGGGTTCAGCAATTTCAGAAGGAGAGAAATAAAACGAACAACACACAAATATATATCGCTCTGATCATTGTCCATCTGCAAATATTTTCATTGTTCATTCTAGTATTAATTTTTATTACAGTTTGATAAAGAAACAAATTGAGAATGCCTATGAACGCATTGTTCTATATCTCGAATATGAACACACAATTTATCTCCAACATTGGATGGATTTCTGCACACAGCCAAGCAAAGAACCGAGAGGCATAAACAACTAAAGTACATGACAAAATAATTGCACACAGAAAGCGACCACGACAAAATAATTGCACACAGAAAGTGACCACAGAACAGAGGTAATTATGTTACGCACTTTTTCGCATTCCACTGAGAAATCAAAATCGATTTCCAAGCATTTCTATTAATTATTGTCAAACATAACATATATGTATATTAAGGGTTCCATTCTCATAAATAAAACAAAATTAAGTGTGTAACCGAAGTAGTGTTACAACCAAAACCCTGGACGAGGGTTCATCCGTAACCAACGACAACCTTTTCTATTTAACAACCATTGTGCAAATCGAAGGCGGAAGAAGCAACAAGGACAAGATACAGACAACGACAAACTACAGACAACCTACAGTACCTATGACCATTAACCATTTGGGATAATAGACTGAAAAGCTTGAGGAGTCAGGCCTACCGAGAATCGGTTCACTTTTACAAAAGGAATTGGAAAACCCGCGTGCTCAGGCCGCAACCAACGACCTGTAACCAACAAACACCAAAGTTAAGTTACAGGTGTGTTAAGGGACAAACCATTCGGTTAAACAAACTAATGCATGCTGAGAAAATCACCATATTTACCTGAGCAAGCCGAGTCGAAATTGAGCCATAGCGACATCACGGATAAGTTGCATAGCTGGAGACCAAAGGAGCAAGGTGGGTAAGTAACAGTAACAGAAGCTGGACAGCTTGAAGCAGGGACGGAAGACATTACCTGTTCGAGCCAACAATCAACCGCCAAAGTAACCCTGTGTTCAGAACAAACACCAACGTTCATGAAATGAAAACCCAGAGTAACGGAAGCGTGAGGTTTGAAACCAGATTTGAGCCGTAGAAACAACAAGAGTTCGAAGAGTAAGTCCTAACAACAACACATACACAGGTCCAAAACAAAATGAGAAAGAAGTCAAAAAGCAACCCTGACTGGACCATATAGACAGGTCTACATACAACAAACAAGAATACGAAGGGAAAATCCGACGGAAAACCATTTACAGAGCACATGCAGTTATAAAAGCAACAACCATGAACTTACCATATTCGAATCAACACCACAGAGTCGAGCGACAATAGCATACAAGCGAAACTTTCCATAAGTTCACGGTCAAGTCGAGTGGAGGAGTATTCATGAACAGTTACCAACCAAAGACAACCAGTATTCACCATCACAAACGAAATAGTGTTCCACAGAGAAAACCCAGAAGACCCTCGCAGACATTCCCAATGAAAAGAACAATCCAGAATAACTAAAAGAGTCGGTTGCTTGGCACAAAGAGCGAGTCAGAAACAGGATCGAGGCGTTAGGATGAGCCATAAATGCCGCATTAAACTCACAACTACCACCCACTGTGAAGAAATCTCCGCAGACGATCTCCACGCGAGGACACAACTGATATTTGTGGACACGTCATTACATACAGACGTGTGGAACAGTGGACCCTTTGGGCTGGGTTACACCAGAGTGGTATCAGAGCATAGTTAAGTAGATTGAGAATATGGACGTAGGTGTTGGCTAGTTGGATTGTTTATTGATTAAACAATCAAGTACCACATTAATTGTCAACCTGGGAAAGTCTTTTTATTCCAAAGGCTACCGCGTACTGTATGTACTTAATTCTAAAAGCATTAAAAGTTGTAGTATACGTGATTCTTACGCTAAGTTATCACAGTACCGATAAAATGAAAGTAATTAATTAAGATTACGAATCTGAAAAGCAAAGTGATGGATGCTCTGTTGGCAGAGGATCAAGACCCTATCCTCCAGGTGAGGACGTTCAGCACCTGCCCCTGTAACCAGATTGCTAATACACAATGCACTCTAATTCACCAGTGAAATATCCTTGCACAACTTCAAGCAATTAATGAAACAAAGTACTAGCAAAACGGAAATACCAGAGGTAATGCTACAGAATCCAAACAGAGTATCAGCGGAAAGAAACTATCACACACTTACACACTTGACAGAAAAGTAAATGGGTGAATCTTGTGAGGAAGGTGGGCCCAGTCCCTCTCACAAGATTCCCCAGAACACAAAGGCTAGATTAAGTGCTCAGAACAATCTTCTATTCATCTGCCAAAAGATTCAAGTACAATAAAGTTCAGACTTGCTGATGTCTCTCAAAATCTCACTTACAGACCACAATCCCCCCCTTCTAATGTAGATGTCTCCTCTTTATAGAGGAGGCATCTATTACAATAGATTATTACAGTTCATTCAGTTAACCCATTCTATCAAAAATAAGAATTACAGAACGTTGTTACAACAGTATAATAATATATTCTTTCTTAGGTTCTGGCTGTTACACAGCTGGTAACCGACTTCGACCGTCTTCTTGGGATTATCGCATTCCTTTGCCGTTTCCCCATGCTGTTCCTGATTTATGCAATGGTAACTGTGTTCTACCCGCTTTAGACAGCTGCTTGATCATGCCACGTCAGCGTTCTTCAGATAGTTGTCGTTTGTTATTCCCAGCTGTTGCAAAATAGCCTGCTTTAGATGGTTGTTGTTGCTGACTGTAACAACTGCGTAGTTGCTGCTTCTGGTGTTGCAGCAACTGCGTAGTTGTTGTTTCTAGTGTTGCGGCAACTGCGTAGTTGTTGTTTCTGGTGTTACAACAACTATAAATTATAATTCCTGCAGGCTTAAGACAATTACTTGGCAACTTAGTCAGCTTTTCCAAAGATAAATATAAAGATACTCACGAATATGCAATGAACAATTAAACATATAGATATGCAGAAAGTTACTTCGTACCTTGGGGTGATTAAGTCATTATGTAATCAAAGCTTTACAACTTATGACTGAAAAGGATAATATTATGGCAAAAATATAAGGTCAAAATTGGTCAATTCTGAGTCCTAACATCCCCCCCAACTGAAGAGATTGCATGTCCTCAGCAATGTTTACTCTGAGTCCGAGTCGGATTACTAGGATGAAAAGTGTAGATTACTGAGACAATAGTTATAGGAAGTGACATCAAAGTTCTTTCTGAACCCACAGACAGTCTGTATATGCCTCCATGCTGCTGCTTCTTCCTTGTTGGATAGTCCAAACTGGCCCTTATATTGTTCACCAGATAACCATAGAAGTGGAAATTTAAATCTGTAGCCCATCCAGTTTTCAGCGCAGTGTTGCATGCATCTAATATAGTAAGGTACCCTTGTGAGTGCTACCTGTAAATTTGATGGATTATAAGGGTGATATTCCTGCCTCTCTTTGGGGCATTTTTCCCAAAACAAATTGTTTGCCTTGACAGCCAAGGGTGCCTTGGTTTTCAAATAGTGTTGGCAGTCTTTCAGGACTACTGCTTGTAGTTGCCTGACGTGGTCTTTCATATCAGGATCATTTATCATTGTTTGATGTTGTGCAATGAAAGTGGTTGCGTTATGTGGTTTAGCCCTAATCCACAGAAGGCAATTCTATTCATTATGTTGAGCTGAGATAAAGGCGTTTTGCCATGTAAGCTGGTTGGCTAAAAAGGAGATGAAAGCTCTCAGCTGTATGTCGCCAACCACAGGTAACATATTCATGTTTCTTTCTTCGGGCATGGCTTCATTATGGAGATAAAGCTCGCATAATAGGTTTTGATCATTTTTAGGTGCCTCTGCAAAAGTTTTGCATAAATTGCTTTGATGTAACCACCTGATGAGGTCTACCTTCTCTTACAGCCTTTATCTGTAAAAATGTCAGTCTTTCCCTCAAGAATGTTGCATAATTGAAAGAGGGTTTCCTTGTGGCAAGTATTCTTTGGAATAATTCAAACATCTGGGACAATCTGGCTTTTAATTCCGTAATTTCTTTGTATTGAGCTCTACATTGCTCAAGTGCTTCCCAGTTCCTATATGCATGATTGAACCAGGTCCCTTTTTGTTGTTGGAATGCTTTGCCTTGTGACTGCTCATATTCTCTCCACCATTTTCCTTTTAATGCTTGAAAACTATCTGTTTCTGTGCATACATCACTAACAGAGGGAAACTCTGTTTGTGTAAAGGCATCAACAAGGATAATCTTCTCTGTTGGAGTAGGCTGGGATGATCCAACATCTTTCTCTTCATTTCCGGCTAGTGTCTCTTCTTCTTGTTGTACTGATTCATTTTGTTCCATGGTGATTTGGGTGGGCTGGGGTGAGTCTGTGCCTTTTTCCTCATTTCCTTCTTCTTCTTCTCGTTCCTTGGAAATTTGAATAGGGCTGGGTGAGTCCAATTTTTCTTCTTCATTTCCTGATTCTTGTGTAAGTACTTGTTCCATAACAATTTGGGTAGGCCGGAGTGAATCTGTATTCTCCTCTTTCTTATTCCCTGTTTCTTCCTGCATAGTTTCTGGGGAACTTACTGGTTCTTGTGTGTCAGTAAGCTCTTCAGTTTGATCTTGTGCAGTTTCTGGGGAACTTACTGGTTCTTGTGTGTCTGTAAGTTCTTCAGTTTGGTCCTGCATCTTCTCTGGAGAGCCTGTTGGTTCTTGTGTGACAACAGGTTATTTTGTCTGCACCTTCTCTGGAGAGCCTGTTGGTTCTTGTGTGACAACAGGTTCTTCTGCCTGCACCTTTTTTGGAGAGCCTGTTGGTTCTTGTGTGTCAACAGGTTCTTTTATTTCAGCAGAGGATTGTGGCATTTCCGTCTGTGTAACAGCAGGCTCTTTTGTTTCATCTACAACAGCGGAGGCTTCCTTCATTGGTTCTGCCACTACCTTATATCCTTCTTGAGTATATATTTCACCACAATTGGTACACACATATTCATTATCCTTACTTTTCTCTGTTGTAGACGCTACTCGTGCTAAAACATGCAGGCTGAATTCATTTTGATATGCTTCCTTGACCCTTATTATTTCCTCCTGATAGTCCTGAATCTGAGATTTCAGAAATTCAATTTCTTCCTGCAGGGCAGGTATGGTAGGTTGGTCTTGTGGAGCGGTAGATTCCAGTGGAGGCAGAGGTTGTGTTTCATCATTTTGATCAGTATTCCCCACAGGTGGTTCTTGTGTGTCACCTGGGGTAGTGGCTGTTTCTTGTGTTGCAGCCATTTGGTCACTATTACCTTAGGTGTCGGCAGCTGGTTCTTGTGTGTCAGCTGTCTTAAAATATGATGTCACGAAGCTATGAACACTCTGCATCTCAGCTTCCGAGGGTGAGGGAGAGGAGTTTTGAGGACTGGTGGGAGTACGGATCCTTATAGTGATGGGTGGTGAACTGGAGGAATTAGGAGATTCAGCTGCTACCGATGACCGAGTTCTTCGCTTTGGTAGAGAAGCAGGGAATTCAGACAAACGAAATAGTGTTCCACAAAGCAAACCCAAAAAACCCTCGCAGACATTCCCAACGAAAAGAACAATCCAGAATAACCAAAAGAGTCGGTTGCTTGGCACAAAGAGCGAGTCAGAAACAGGATCGAGGCGTTAGGACGAGCCATAAATGCCGCATTAAACTCACAACTACCACCCACTGTGAAGAAATCTCTGCAGACGATCTCCACGCGAGGACACAACTGATATTTGTGGACACGTCATTACATACAGACGTGTGGAACAGTGGGCCCTTTGGGCTGGGTTACACCAGAGTGGTATCAGAGCATAGTTAAGTAGATTGAGAATATGGACGTAGGTGTTGGCTAGTTGGATTGTTTATTGATTAAACAGTCAAGTACCACATTAATTATCAACCTGGGAAAGTCTTTTTATTCCAAAGGCTACCGCGTACTGTATGTACTTAATTCTAAAAGCATTAAAAGTTGTAGTATACGTGATTCTTACGCTAAGTTATCACAGTACCGATAAAATGAAAGTAATTAATTAAGATTACGAATCTGAAAAACAAAGTGATGGATGCTCTGTTGGCAGAGGATCAAGACCCTATCCTCCAGGTGAGGACGTTTAGCACCTGCCCCTGTAACCAGATTGCTAATACACACTGCACTCTAATTCACCAGTGAAATATCCTTGCACAACTTCAAGCAATTAATGAAACAAAGTACTAGCAAAACGGAAATACCAGAGGTAATGCTACAGAATCCAAACAGAGTATCAGCGGAAAGAAACTATCACACACTTACACACTTGACAGAAAAGTAAATGGGTGAATCTTGTGAGGAAGGTGGGCCCAGTCCCTCTCACAAGATTCCCCAGAACACAAAGGCTAGATTAAGTGCTCAGAACAATCTTCTATTCATCTGCCAAAAGATTCAAGTACAATAAAGTTCAGACTTGCTGATGTCTCTCAAAATCTCACTTACAGACCACAATCCCCCCCTTCTAATGTAGATGTCTCCTCTTTATAGAGGAGGCATCTATTACAATAGATTATTACAGTTCATTCAGTTAACCCATTCTATCAAAAATAAGAATTACAGAACGCTGTTACAATAGTATAATAATATATTCTTTCTTAGGTTCTGGCTGTTACATAGCTGGTAACCGACTTCGACCATCTTCTTGGGATTCTTGCATTCCTTTGTCGTTTCCCCATGCTGTTCCTGATTTAAGCAATGGTAACTGTGTTCTACCCGCTTTAGACAGCTGCCTGATCATGCCGCGTTAGCGTTCTTCAGATAGTTGTCGTTTGTTATTCCCATCTGTTGCAAAATAGCCTGCTTTAGATGGTTGCTGTTGCTGACTGTAGCAACTGCGTATTTGCTGCTTCTGGTGTTGCAGCAACTGCGTAGTTGTTATTTCTGGTGTTGCAACAACTGCGTAGTTGTTGTTTCTGGTGTTACAGCAACTATAAATTATAATTCCTGCAGGCTTAAGACAATTGCTTGGCAACTTAGTCAGCCTTTCCAAAGATAAATATAAAGATACTCACGAATATGCAATGAACAATTAAACATATAGATATGCGGAAAGTTACTTCGTACCTTGGGGTGATTAATTCATTATGTAATCAAAGCTTTACAACTTATGATTGAAAAGGATAATATTATGGCAAAAATATAAGGTCAAAATTGGTCAATTCTGAGTCCTAACATCCCCCCCAACTGAAGAGATTGCATGTCCTCAACAATGTTTACTCTGAGTCCGAGTCGGAGTACTGGGACAAACAGTGTAGATTACTGAGACAATAGTTATAGGAAGTGACATCAAAGTTCTTTCTCAACCCACAGATAGTCTGTATATGCCTCCATGCTGCTGCTTCTTCCTTGTTGGATAGTCCAAACTGGCCCTTATATTGTTCACCAGATAACCATAGAAGTGGAAATTTAAATCTGTAGCCCATCCAGTTTTCAGCGCAGTGTTGCATGCATCTAATATAGTAAGGTACCCTTGTGAGTGCTACCTGTAAATTTGATGGATTATAAGGGTGATATTCC
>APFE031036470.1:17046-55861 GCA_000404065.3 Pinus taeda | reverse complement strand
AATTAATGTTGCCCATTGTGAAATAATTCCTATTATCATCCATCAGATTGTTGAATAATTGATGGGATATATCTTTAGAAGCTTAAATAAATATAAAGCAACATATTTTATTTTTATTGGCATGTACGAATATTTTAATAGTAGAAACTACGACACCATCGGGAAAGCCAAAGTAATATGAGTAGTTTTCGAACTGTGAAATTTATAAACATAACAAGGAGAGATAGCAGTGAAGCCAATTGAAAACACATGAGGTATTACAAGGTTTTCTCATTATTAAATAGATTAGGAATTTTTTTTAGAATCACTAGATTTAACGCTTTAAAAGGTATATGAGATTTATTTGATTGTTTAGAGAATATGGACATGAATAGTGTCTAAAATATAGTTTCTATATTTTAGAAAACTCATTTTGTAACTATTTTAGTTTAAAGAAGAACTTATTTTTTAACACTCTTACTGAATTTCAATTTTTACAATCATTATTAACAAATATTTTTCACCTAATACTACTATTGCCTATTATCCTAAGTCTTAGTTAGACATACAAACTTGAGATGGAGCCAAAAAAACTATTTTGGTTTCTACATAATATTGTAGTTGCATTCAATAGGTACAAGTTGTCTTGTCACTGCAAACATTATATCCTTTTTCTTTACCATTAGCTTTACTCTATTATTTTTTTCAATGTTTCTTCATGACTGGTATCATTTCATCTAGTTCTTCTTCTGCATCTACTTGTATGTGAACTATTCCTATTTAGAATTTTTATTTGATCTTTTATAAGATCAAAAACAATATCTTCATTTTCTTTCATCTCCTCTTTTATTGTCATAAAAGCCTTAACATTTTTTATAGTTGTCTTTACATTTTTTGTGCCTTATACTATTGTAGTGATAATGTTTTTTCCATACTTATTTTCATCTCCTTCAAACTTAACTTGGGAGTTGCAATCCATTCTTCAAGAAATGCTAACTCAACTTCCTAAACAAATCCAATGTTCACTAGTAGGTCTTTTTCACTTTATTTTCTTTAGTAAAGGTGGTTTTACTATCATTATCTTCAACTTAAATTTCATCTTTCACACATGTTTCTACAGGGTGGGCTTAGCTTTCTACGTCATGCTAATACACTTCTTCTACTCCTACATAGTCCTCCATGGTGTCTCCAATTACTTATGCAATATCAAGATATTTTTCTTTTTCTGTTATAATGGGCACTCCATTAACAATTGCAACACTTTATGGCTCAATCACGGTTGAACATGATGTCGATTGATGTTGCACCTACTTTAACTATATGTCATTTCTAGAATATTCCAAGTTTCTTTGGACCTTATTGTTGCAGACAGAATCTTTGGAAGAATATTGTCATCTAAACCTTGTAGAATGAAAGATAATGTTTTTGCATCATCCTTGTTGTTAGCTATAATTTGTGTTGGAAGTAATGTTTCCATGTCATTTACAGGTTTTCATTGTGAGTCTCAGGATTTCAATCTTGGATTTGTCGATTCTTATGTTATGAGATGGATTTGTGTCATGTCTGAGTCATAATTTGTCGAAGTCAAAGATTTATTTATATATATGTGTAATTTTTGTGATAAATAATAATATTGTGATGTTTGTAATTGATGTGCACAATTTCTCTTTGTTTTCTATCTCAGTTTTTGTCATCATATCAGTGCCTGTTCTAGCTTGATTCCCTTATGGGGAGGCCAAGAAAATGTAAAAAATTCTTGAGTTTATTAATATGTAAATAGATTAGGGCAAGAGAGTTTGTTGTGTCCATATTTTTGTTGTGATCTTATTTATCTTTTTAGATTCGTGTGTTTGTGAGCTGTATAAATAAGAAGTTGGACATTTGTTTTCAAAAGGAAGAAGGTTGCCATGTTGTCATTGTTCCCATAGAAGAAATATTGTGTGCGTCAAGGGTGCTTGTGCATCACAGTAGGTGAACTAGTGAGAGAAATAGACTATAGACTGACTATAGCACATATTGGCGTGAAGTTTTGGAACGCAAGATTTCCCATATATCAATTAGTGGATCATGGAATTAAGACAACAGGAGTATTAAATAATATAGCAAAATGATTATATAAGTAATTCCTCCTAAATTACTTCAACACTGCTGCATATTAGGGCTTGTGACAGATCGTGACTAATTATTTGTTGTGTCAAATTCTCCCGTGGTCCCTCTGAAATCTCGCCTAGCATGACTACATCCAATACGAAACTTTTAAACTGCCACAACCAGATCCTACTACTTCACGAATATCAATCCAATGCTTTTTATTGTGTATAGATTTGTTCCCCTGCACATTTGCTGATCATAAATTTTATAGAGCGGATGACTTCGAGTACCAACAAAAAACGATCTAGCTTATGAACCAATCAAATAGGTTTCCACTATCTAACCATTAATGATCTAGAATGAGCATTGACCTGGATATCGATAACTCGAGAGGATCAAGGGCCCAACATGACATGCAGTTATTACCATCAAAGTGTCTGGATACCATTTCCTTCCAATGCAAGCTTAGAATCCAGATAGAGGGGTAGCGCCCAACTAAATTTTAAGATGTTGGATTCCTCAATCTTGGATGGCAAGTTCCTGAAGGTAACAACATCATTCCTATTCATGTTTACAATCACCTTATTTTAGACACATATCTTGTGATTCTCCTTCATATAGATATAGATCGAAATAGAGAAGTTTTCAGTGGAGGAGTATGTATATTAATAATACCACCCTCGTAAGACACATGTTGTTGTATTGGATATGATTTTTCCTTATTAAAATTGCATAGGGACCTCACACACTAATCCTGATTCTCATAATTGTACCTTAATTACACACTACACCAGAGATATTTGCTCTCATACACTCATAATTATCTTGTGGGAGTTGAACCGGGATTTAATTATGATGGGTGTCTCTGTAATTCCCTGGGCTAGAGGTCTTGGTGGTTCTCCCAAATGTTCAAATCTTGGGTCCTCTTCCAACATCATGTTTTTTTTCCAGTGAAGAATGCAATAATGTGGATCTCCTAATTTATTTGAGTTCTTTGATATTGTGTCCAAATTTGTGGTGTGAGTTAAATTTGTTGTGTGTTAAAAAGGAAAAAGAAGGTAGTTGCCAAAAATTTTTATAGTGTCATTTTATTATGTTGCAGTGTGTTATTTTCAAAGCGCAATGTGAAAAATCAAATGAAGAACCAATTATAGAAAAAATTAACATATTCTCAGATTGGTGGTTCTTCATACAGAAGGTGACACAAGAACATATCACTAATTTGATTATGTATAATATGTTCTAAGTTGGTGGCATCATTTGGAGCCATGAACACTAGCTTATATGTTAATTTTATTTTGTATTAAAGAGTTCACTTTATATAATTGATTTTTGAATACATTCAATATGCAAACTGCCTTCAATATAACTAGGGAATATAGTGGAAGACCATGTGTTCAACAGATGGAGGTATGTCCATAGGCTGGTTCAATATCAAGACTGTCTCATCGTGCTCTAGGAGATCATGAAGCCTCAGTTATGTAAAGTACATCAAAGATGGTCTAAAGAAGTTTTGTCTTAAAGGTATCAAGTGACATCTTGAAGATGTGGTATTGAATAAAGAGCATTATTTGTGAGATTTCCGAGTGGGTGTAAGTGATAATTAAGACTAGTAAGAGAGAGATTAATATTATTGTTATAATTTGTGTTTTCAATGTTTTCTATGTAAGCATTAAGAGAGGGTGTTGGAAGTAATTCCTCCTTGTCATTTATATGTTATCATTATGAGGCCTAAGGTGTCAATCTAGAAGTTGTTAATTCCTATGTTATGAGTTGGACTAATATCATGTTTGAGCCATAATTTGTTGAAGTTAGAGATTTATATCCAATATATGTGTAATTTTTCTGATCAATAATAATATAGTGATGTGTGTAATTTTTGTGCACAATCTCTCTCTACTCTGTATCTCAATTTCTATCAATTTGATCCCTTTGATCTTACGTCATGGCCCCATATGTTCCTTGATTTGGTGGTTCTTCAAAACCCATTCAAAGTAGTATAACATAGCTATTCTCTGCGTAATCTAGTTTTCATCTCAATGGCCCAAAACTCATGATTTTTTCTAGAAAAAATAAATTGTGACAAATAAGAATTAGTAATGAATTCCATAGTGATATTTCTCTAATGAACTCAATCACCTTCGAAGAAAAATGAAGGATATAAAATACTTCATTTTATTAACAATTTCTTCACTAAAATGAAAATAAAAATATGATGAAAATGTCTTCTCATTCAGAAAAAAAGAAAAATACCTTTTCTTTAAAACTCACAAGTAGAGAAATAAGAATGAAGTCAATTGAGAATACATGAGGCATTGTATGTGCTTCCAATCATTAAATAAATTTTTCATAGATAAGAAGTTTTCCATAATCATATAAGATTAATAGTTTCTAAACATATCTATTATTTTTACAAATGTTCAAAAATTTGAAGACTAACCGTATCTAAAAATATAACTATAAAAATAACTAGGATTGAAAGCATCACTCTTGAACTACTTAAATTAACATGAAAAATCATTCTTTGATCAAAATTGAATTTTTTCGAAACAATAAGATAAATTAATGATGTTAAGTAAGTAGACATTTAATTTGATGGTAGGAATCCCTCTGTCGGAATGGGCCTTCCACAATTTTTTATTTTAAGGAAAAAATATTAGGTGTATGGGATAAATAAAAGGACGAATTCATATTCCTCATCATAATTACAAATAAAATGTTAGAAGCACATTTTAAAAGTTGGAAAATCTTCATAAATTTTTGTATCATTCCTCCATCTCTTCATTTTGTTTGTTGTCCCTCCAGCTCACAGTTTCATTATGTTCGCACTTACCAGGTCATTGAATATTCCCTACAATCCTTCCCATAGCCTCAAACTCATATACTCACAATAATACATCATGATCAAGGGAAAATAACATGAACAATCTAACTAGCCTATGAAACTGAGCACATAATCCATAGTTGACTCCCTATCAACTACCATGAACATTGTTTCTATGACCTCCCAAGAATGGTTGGAAAGATATTTTCACTTTAACCAGATTGATCACAGTAGATATGGTGCAATTCTTAATAGAGATTCTAGTGTTTTGATTTGGATCATCTCTTCTTTCAGTGATAAAAAATTCTTTTGATTTTCCATTAGTTTTCTAGTGAAAAGTTTGAGGTTTTAGAACACCATCGCTGTGTTCTAGAAGATAAAATCTATTGTTCCTTACGATATGACATTCCTAGTGGAGTTGATGAACGGAGTTCGCATAAAGAGTGTCTTGGTAACCTTCACCACAATCTCATAGCCTAGGATGATGGAATGAACATTTCCTCTTGCAATTATTGTTAATTTAGGAAATGGAGGTATAACATCCCTACTAACACAAATTGATTTACATATATATGTAATAAAGTAAAACATTATTAAAATTAGTTTAAAATCAACCCATTAAAAGTCTTTGGAATGATGAACTTGAGTTATCCTAAACAAGATACAATTAATTTTCTCAAATCCCTTTCATCCTTTGGCCACGTAGTTCTCTCCTCCTCGTTATTTCCCACAAATAAATGGAGGGAAGGTGCTTGGGAAATTGCAGTAGATCAACGAAGTGGGATCTTTGAGGATAGATGAATGGTTGATATGGTTTTGTAGGAGTTATAGGGTAACTAGCCTCTCATCACTTATGTCTCAAAGACCTCATTCAACCTCCTACTCGTTTTGCGGCTCCTCTTTGCAATTTACTTAGGCTTTTGTTATTCAAGTAAGTTTACTACTTGGGGAGATACATATTCCACTTCAGGTGACAAAAAAACTTATCATTGGTGTTCAATCATGCTTACAGGTTCCTTTCCTCAAATTCCTTTGAGGTAAACTCTCAAACCCCTTTTTCTCCCATGTGAAAATATCATGTCCAGACTTCAATTTCTCTAGAAGGCTTCAGCATAAGCTAATATACTCATTATATTTAAGTATTAAGGAGAATATTTTGTGGCTCACTTACTTCGACCATCAGTTTATTTTGCTCCTAGAGTGGTTTCTCCGATGCAAGACTCGTTTTCCACAGATAATTCCAAATCCCACCTTCCATAGTTGTTTATGGATTCAATGTGTCACGAGTGTTTCGTTATTTTTCTCACGACTTAAATATATGGTAATGGTTTCATTTTTCCTTACGTTTTTCTATTTTGATGTTTCTTAAGATTATGCTGCAGCTACATTTGCTATTTTTAACTATGACCTTTTTATGTTTCTTTGAAGAAATTCATGGCACATTGTGGGTGGGAATTGACCCCCTTGGATTCGAATTTTCTGGTCACAAATGGGAACTCAAGATTGCATTACAAGCTCTCGGTAAATCATGTGTTATGGACAACTTTCCCCAATGGGATTCTCCACAACGTAATTGTAGTTCACATTGTAGTTTCATTTTTTTCAATGTTTGGATTATTATATGAAGGGATTTTTGGGTTTTTACCTGTGAATAGAGGGTTAATTGGTCGAGATAATTCATATCATAATATTGTCTTTAGCCTTAAAGAAAACATGGTCATTCGTCCTCGACTATCAGTTCTCTATACCCTATGTATCATGCCATCTTGATTGTATGAACATGATCTACTTGGTGTACTATGTTTCGCTCGTTCCTAATATATGCATATTAATATTGTTACCATTCGGTATGTTTAATTACCCTATGGGGTTTTGATAGTACATCAAAACTTTTAATGTTGAATTTTGATTGTCTAAAGATTCAAGATTATCCTATGGAATGGAATAAATTAGGTTCTTATGTTGTTTTTAGCATCTGGGTTTCGACCATTATAGTTTACCATTTGCTTTATCATAAGATTGGGACTATCTGTAGTGACCTATCCCCTGTCTTTGTCCTTGGACTATCCCAGGTTTAAAATATATTTGTTTTAGCATTAATACTTCAACTCTTCCCTGTTGTTTTCATTTTCCTTCAAGTAACACAACATTTTGATAACATTGTGGTTGCATTCTTGATGTTTATATTGTTACATACTCATCTTCACAAAATATAAAAGACAAGAAAACCCAAGCTCTCCAAAACCATAGGGAAGATAAACTGAAGGCAAAGGTGAAATGATTACTATGTATTAACTAGTCCTCAAGGCATTTGTTATTTTACAGCTTTTTTAACCCTTATGTGTTTTTACCCTACAGAGGTATACACATTTGTAATTTTCAATTTTATGTACATAATTGAAAAAACATGTACAATATTGAAATAATAGTATGTTATTCATTACCTTAGATTTATTTAGTTATCATTACAGTAAATATGTCATCCATAATTTAAAGAAAAAATCATTTTTTCTCAACATTAACAAGGTTAATTAACATTGCCATACATAACACTTTATCTTGGAAATTTTATTCTTTGTACCTATAGATAATTGTCTTTCCTATGACTTTGTACTAGTGCATGAAACTAGGAAAAATATGATCATTTGCAAAATAAACTTATCTAAATTATTTGGTGAACAGACACAAGCTTATGGGAATTAGGACCTTCCACCCAACCTATGAGATCCAGTATCACATGTGGACCCCCCCCCTCCCAAGCTGATATCACACTGAAGAATAGGAAGGAAAACATTTTTTTGTTACAAACTACCACATCATAACTAGCTTCAGTCACAGGCATTCAATGAGTCTCATTGGCCAGCCAACTCCACACCTGTCATGAGTGATATGCCCATCACATTTTTCAATGTCTTCCAAGCTTGTTCCTCTTCTTTTCTCTCCCTTTTTGCCTCAAGTTCCCCAAACCCTTTCGACCTCTCCTAACCAGAAAGTTGGCTTCTAATTGTCAGTCCTTAACTATTTCTTTTTACTTGCTTTAAGTGTGAGATCATTTATTGCATCCTATCTTTCCAGTAACTTGTAAATGATTTTGCTATTTTACAAAATATGTAAATAAACATTTTTATTTATACAATGTGTTCATAATTATTTGATCATTCTCCATTCTACATTTTACTTTAGTAAAATAAAGTAAATTCTAAACGTTACCCTAGGTATTGAAGGGCATTATATCTCCTCCCCCTCGAGAATAACACAATACTCATTGTTTCCTTGCATTTGGAACAATATTGGATATGTTTCCTGCATAACTCACTCATCTTCCCACGTAGCCTCCTCAAAAATAAAGTGCTACCATTGCACTTTAACTTGGGGGATAACTCGTTTCTGTAACACTATTTCTCTCCGATTAGGAATACATAGGGTCTCCACCAGAATTCCCCCATCTGGTTCGACTACAACCAAAATACTAGTCATTATTATCACTCAGAATTATTGGTTAATTACCTGTAAAATTTCCATTGTATATAGTTCTAGGGTTATATATATAAATATAAATATATATATTATATATATATACTATTATATATATATATATAATATATATATATATAATAATAAGGGAAACATGAAACACATTGTGCACATGTAATATAATAGGTAGAGCTAATTCATACATTACGGGATCAATCCAAGCAATAATCTGGAAGAGGCTGCAAAATCAAGGGGTTAATTTAGAGCCACAATTCCAACTCAACATGCTTCGCCTGGGTTTTATTCTTACATACACATGATCTCCTACTTGGAATTATTGGTAGGACATTTCTTGGTTAGTGATGGGCCTCTAAATTAGACATAGATTAAGGCCCATGCATCTAAATTAAAACATAAATTAAGGCCTATGACCATCCTTCAACACATTAAACCTCTCTTTCTACATTAGATAATTTATTTTCAAATGTAATATATTCATTAGGAAGGTTTATAAATAATTGGATATTTGTGCCTAATATTATATATTTTTGTGGAATATATGACAATTTTGGGCATATTATGAAGATTTGGAGGAGGAGATAATTTAGGCAGCTATTCACTACCATAGTAGGATTCCATATATGTTAACTTAGAATTACATTAGAGAAAAGCCTCTTAGCATTTAGTTAGGAAATGGTGTGTATCTCGGTATCTTTCCTTGTACTTGCTTTCCTGCAATAGGTTAAGGTTCCATTTCAAATATTTCATTTTCTACAATTAATTTAGGATTTGACTTCAGTAAATGAACTCCATTACATCATGACAGCAAAGGAAGGACACAATGTATGTCGCACATAGAGTGCTGATACCTCTTAGGTTTGTAAGAACCTTAGGTTGATAATTAAAGTTGGTAGCATTGGGAGTTGTAGAATTCTTGTTGCAATACGGAGGATCATCACTTTCTGGCATTGTTGTCAGGGAGGTGTGAAAGTATGCATTGCTTTCTTCCACAGTTGATTCATTTCTTTTCACTTTCTGCAAAAACAAAAAATATTTGCATTAGGAATATTTAATTTCAAAAGTTTAAAATTGCATTGCATTACAGTTTTCATTCAATCATAAAAAAAAAAACAAAAATAATCTCCAACAACAACCCACCACCCCATTTGTCATATGGTGCAGTAAGAGCCAAATGACCATTCAGTTTTGCAAGTAGAAGAAGATGGCAAAGAATGTAAAAGAAATGGATGGAGATGATAAAAATGAGGAAGCTCCTCTTGGATTTCCCATTCAAGATACTGATATCAATGTGCACCTGAAGAACATCCCTCCATCTTTTCTTCAAAAATTTCATGGTCTAAGGTGAGCGGATCCGGAAACCTTTCTCTTTGAATTTGAAATTGTTTGTAGATCTTATGGTTACTTATTAAAATCATAAAAACTGAGATTGTTTCTAACAACATTCAAGGATAAATGTCTTAAATGATTCACGAGTTTAGGCACTAATTCGATAATATCATGGAATGATATGGAAAATATATTTCTAGAAAAATATAAATATCATGATCTTAAGGAAGAAATATTTATAATGCATAAAAGAGAAGATGAGACCCTTGAGGATATAATAGAGAGGTTCATGTATAATTTTAATACGGGAAAACTACATCATTTAGGATCTGACACACTAAAAATTGTCTTACTTTGAACAATTAGGGATGAGTGGACTGATCTCATGAATAGAGGTGATGTATACCAATTATGATTTGAAGAAATTTGTGAAACGTGCAAACACATATCAAGAGGAAGGGCAAGAGTAAGTAAATCAACATCAAGATTGGTAAGTCAAGATAAAATTGGAAATTTGTTTGATGATTTTAAAACAAAAATTTTTAGCAATCTAACTGCACAAGTAGAAATGTTAAGAATACAAAATGAGGAAAAAGAATATGTTTGTGTTGTCCATGTAGAATAACATGATGTTAAATGTTGCTCCTCATTACCAAGGTTGAAGGAAGTTCCCCAAGAGGATAATGGAGCAAGTCAATTGCCAATGCAGCAATGTTATGTAGCTCCAAGAGGACCATGCTAACCTCTTCAGTCTGATATGGTGCAAGAGTCTAATTCACAATTTCAAACTTATGCACATCCACCTCAAAGTAATTGGAAAATACCCTTTCCTTGGAAACATTGGCAATCACAACCCCAAAAATCAATCTTGTCAAAAAGGTTGGAAAGGAACTTATGGGATCCATCCACAATATCCTCAGTAGCTCACCCCACTTACAATGCTCAGGTATAACACTTCCAAACATCCCCTCTTGGGATCTATGGTGTTCACCATAGATCAGGAAGAGTATTGTAAAAAAGAATTATCTTGATATCATTGAAGGACAACATCGAGAAGAAAAAGATTTGAATAAGAAGACTACAAAATCATGGGTTGCACTTGATGAAGAGCCGACATCAACATCAGAGATCGAGAGATCTCCCTCATACTTACCATCAAATCCTCTATTTATTCAAGAGGACAATCAACAAAAGAGAAGGAATTGAAGGTCATGATAGAAGAAGACATCCAAGATGGTCGAAATCAACAAGTGGACTAGAGGCATCACAAGTATATTGAAATATGGTTCTATACAGTCACTAAGGTGCAACAACACTCTCTTCTTCAACTCTACTTCATCCTTTCAAAGTCCAATAATTTGGTCTCTGAGATCCAGGTACATGTCAAATCATATATTGTAAACTTGCACATCAATTTGTATGTCAACTTGATGTGCACTTGGCTCCATTGGATGTATTCCTATATTTGAAAATGATTTTGTTTTTCAAGTAGAGTAGGGTAGAAAAAAAATGAAGAAATATTAAAAAATGAGAGAAAAAAAATAAAAATCTAAGGTGAAAAAATTCTTTTAGGTGCCTTTGATTGGCTTGTTGATTGAAAACCTCCATGAGTCGGTCAATGGGTTTGAAAAAAATTAGAAAAAAAAATATCCTAGGTGAAAACCTCCTTTGACGTGCCTAGGTAGACCTACTAGCTGAAACCCTCCTTGAGGAAGCTAGTAGGCCTAGAAGAAGAAAAAAGAAAAGAAAAGAAAAAAAAGAAATCCTTAGTCCATGCATACCTATGATGAAATGCATGTACCCTCCAACATCTACAACTGACAAGAACAAGTTGATACCGAAAGGAAAATTGGTCAAGCCTAGTCAAAAGAAGTCAAATTTGACTTTCCCCTCTTTTGCTAAAATGCTGCAACAAGGCGAACGCCACGCCAATGCATCACCCTCATCTATGTTCACCATCCACCCGCCATTCTCAAGATTCTACCATTCAGTTTACTTGTTGTCCTAAAAAACTACATGGTGCTCTGTTTTACTACAAGATACAAAAATACATAGAGAAAAAATTTGTTTTTGACATAAACTAAAAACCGTGCATCCATTTGCTAAGTTGTTTCAGGGGGAGATGCATAGAGATGATGGTAACATTCGCAAGCAATTTCAGAAAATTCCAGTGCACGGTTTCCATGAAATCGACCCCCATCATCTTCAAGCATTTTTAGTTTTTGTCGAGATCCAAGCACCCATTCGACAATTTTTTTTGATGGGGAGGTGCCTCATCATGATGGCAACATGTTGAGAGAGTTTAGGTGAATCCATTTTATCATTTGGGAGATATGGAGAAAACAAGTTAATGTCTTGAAAACCTATAGGATTTTCTAAGAGCCTACAGGATACAAAACAACACCTATAGGATGTGCAATGAGCAATTTTAGAAGGGAAAAATAGAGGTTGGCTTCACCAAGCAGTGTTAAGAAGGTGGGATCTACATGTACCTACATTTTTCCAACTAAAACTAACATAAAAAACCCCTCTAGTTTGTTGAAAGTGATTGCACCGTCAGGGAATTGTATACACAGAATTTTTAAATTTGGTATTATACTTCTACAAACTTCCATTCATCAGAGAAAAATAACATGCAGAACCCATCAACATAGTGAGGGTTCATCAACACCCTCTTCTACTAGAGATATTCATAGGACACAATTAGATGGATTTCTTTGAAAATTGAGGGGATAACATGATGAAGTAGCCAAAGATTTGTATTCAACTTCACCATGGAGATCTAGATGTCAAAGAAACTCCTCCAAATCTTAGTAACAATATCAAGATCATTAGCATCAACATCCAACACCTGCACATCAACATCAAATCAACAATAGAATGCAGGTCTCTCCAACAACGATCAGGTAGGTATAGGTAGGCAATATTCTTGATCTCTTCTCTTGACAATATTATTGTTGGAAATTTGTTGTCAATGCATGAGAGATGAGGTTTTATAAGCTAAGGATCGGTTAGCACTCTCAGCCACCTTCAACTAGTAAATTTCAACTCAGTCCTTCATTCATGCAATGTTGAAAAGTCAAAATATGATGGGTGGTGACTTCAAGGAATGAGGACAACAGTTAAAAGAACAACTTTTTGCAAAGGCCAAGTCACCACAACACTCCAAGCCTTCCATCCACTTCATATTCACTCTCTATTCATCGTTCATCCATCCCATTTCATTCTTGAGATAAAACAAGAGGAGAATCCTCTTCATTCTCACAAACCTACACAACTCCCTTTGAGCCCTAGCATCATCATCCAATCCCTCTTCATGATATAGTTAGAAGAACTTGAAAGAGAAGGAATGCTACTACAGGAAGGCATAATGTTGCTACAAGAAGGAAGAAATGAACAAGTTATGCTAAACCCCAAGATGGCAAAGCTTAAGAGAGAGCTAATCAAAATAGAAAATTCCAAGGCTCTTAGGCAATCATCTAGGCCACAAGATAAGAAGAAGGCAACAGAAGGAAATGAGGCATTCACCATGAAAACATAACTCAAACTGTAGTGATAAAAGAGGTTTTCCAAAAGGTCTCTAATCTTTTTCTAGCTTTTTGCCAAGGACTAAAATATGTTATAAAATTGGTAGAAAGGCATGGAATTCAAGTAAGGTTCTACCCTAACCTCAGACTATCATTTATGATCAAAATGGGTTTCCTCTAGTTTTAGGATGGTTTCCTATAGGTTTCCTATAGTTTTGACAGGAATTAGTACATGATGTCCTAGTTCTCATCAAAATGCATTTTGAAGGTGTTATAGGTGTTCAAATGGTGGAACAAAGTAGGAGAATGTTGATAAGGGTGTGGAAGACCTTTCCAAACTGAAAGATATTCAAAAAACCCATATTGAAGAAGGAGAAGATGGAAAAATAATGGTCTCACGAAACAATGATTTTATTTGCACAAATATGTTTTTGGGCTTGTCCTTGCAGAACTTGCAGCCAATATTCTTAACACAAAAGAAAGAGGCCACCAGGGCCATGGATGAGGCACAATGAGGTCACTAAGTTGCTCAAAAGATGAGGAACAAT
The DNA here is from genome assembly GCA_000404065.3 of Pinus taeda. Classification (NCBI taxonomy): domain Eukaryota; kingdom Viridiplantae; phylum Streptophyta; class Pinopsida; order Pinales; family Pinaceae; genus Pinus; species Pinus taeda. The sequence continues at coordinate 42,071 of APFE031036470.1, read as the reverse complement.
TTCAGTAGTGGGGTATGATGGGCCTCTAAATTGAACATAAACTAAGGCCCATGCCTCTAAATTAAAACATAAATTAAGGCCTATGACCATTATTCAGCACATTAAATCTCCCTTTCTACATGAGATAATTTATTTTTAACTTTAATATATTCATTATGAAGTTTTATGAATAATTGGATATTTGCAACTAATATTATTTATTTTTGTGGAATATTATGAGAATATTGGGTAGATTATGAAGATTTGGAGGAGGAGATAATATAGGGACTTGTTCCCTACCACACAAAGATCAATAATAAATAATAAATCAACAGGATATTATGGAATTATGGCACATATTGTGGAACTCCAATGATTGAGAAAATCTTGGAATGTGTTCCACTAATCAACGAACCAGATCCATTAATCATGGTACTGAATCCACTAATTAAGGAATTTTGGTGGGGAAATATTCCTCCATTCATGGGGAATGATTCCTAATCATTTTGTATAAGTAAAAATTCAAATTTTCCTTTAGGTATAGATTTTGATTAGTGTTATTGTGGAGAGAGCTTGTATTTTTTCAGCTCCATTGCATTTTCCTATAGGGATGTAATTATATTGATGAAAATAATGAAGATCGGTGTCATGTTCAACTTCTAAACGTTGTTATCCTCCATAGGTCTCTAAGTTTCCTTAGGCTTTGCCATGCCAAGAAACTCAGAGCCCTTTTGTATCATTTTATTTCCTTCTTTTCACTTCGTAATCATTTTTTATTTCTTTCTATTTCTACGTTTAGTATTAATGATTTCTTGTTGTAGGATTGAGTTAAATTATTGATGTAAGTTCTTTTTAAGGATCACAAGCACTATTTAATCATTTTAAGGGCTTTGGAATTTCATATTAATCATTGAGCTACTTGGATTAGTCTTCTTATTTCTAAATCTAGATTGTTGGACCTCCTTTTAGCAAAGAACAATAAATTTCTTTTATTTTTTGGAGCATGTTAACAAGATTCAATTGAGTTGGTTCCACTTCCATTAGATCAAAAAATCATTATAGTTCATAACAAAAATTACCGCATTGCATTTGAACTTGATTTGTTTAAGCATTTTTTAGATTTACTAGCTCACTAGTTCTCGAATTTCTAGATTTTCGACTAGTAATGTTTTTCTATTTTTTATCATGGGTTAATAGAGGTATTTTGAGTGATTCTACTGGTAAAGGGACATTATAATTCCTAGTTAATAAAAAAAAATTGTCCCATCCAAGTTGGATTTTATTTTCTTGGTCATTTGATGATATGTAGTAAATATGTACTGTATGTAGTAAATCACTATAGCATCCGATAGGAAAGCCTGTTTTGAGTCCGAATTTAGAAAGATCATCATTGAAGCTAGCATTAGGTTTGTACTTGACCTCCATGCCATCAAGAAAATTTTAACCCTCTTGCTCCACACTTAGGTCAACATTTTTCTAGTTTTCAAGAGTAGGATTTGATTTCCATTTCTTTTATTTTCAGTCCTACATTAGATCTCATCAATGTTTTATATCATTCTACAAAGTTTTCCCCATGCATGAAGTAGACTCTTAGCTCATGAAATTCTATTTCCTTTAGATAATTCAAATTGTTCTTTTTTGCATGATTTTTGGGTAAATGCGAATGTTTGATGCAATGTTTTAGGCGTACAAAGAGATTTCATAGTCAACAACCTCATCACAACTTCATCCACCTATGGTCCTCACTTTCTTTCACTAAACCCTCACCAATTGCATCATTTCATAAGGAAATTTCTGCAAGATTTTTGAGCAAATCTAGCCATGTCCCAACATTGGTTTTGAGTTTTAAAGTGGGCCTAGGAACTCCCTTGCCTCATTCCATCCACAAACCACCTTCCCTAAGCTTTCCATTACCTTCAACATCCATCCTTTTGCTATGAGCTATATCCTGTAGACTTTCAGGGGATCCTATAGGTTTTCCTGTAGTGTTCTGTTTCAAGGCCAAATTGAGGAAAAATCCTATAGGAAGCTATCAAAGTGTCCCTACTTGTCCCCCAAGCCTTCTGAACATTCACCATCATCTTCAAGCCACCTACCACATCACCAAAAGAGATTGGCTTTCACACTCTCACGTGAAAAAATGAAAAGAAAAATAGATTTTCTTTATTCATTCTCATGCACAGTAGTAGAAGGTTTGATGGTTTGAATTTGCATGCTTAGGATACCAGGATTTCATACATGTTAACTTAGAATTATACTAAAGCAAAGCCTCTCATCATTTAGTTAGAAAATGGTGTCTTTTAGAATTTGATTTCAGTCTCTTTCCTTGTACTTTCTTTCTTGCAATAGGTTAAGGTTCCATTTTGAACATTTCATTTTTTGTAACTAGTTTAGGATTTGACTTCAGTACATGCACTCCATTACATCATGACAACAAAGGGATGACGCATTGTATGATGTTCATATAGTGCCGATACCTGTTAGGTTTGTATGAACCCCGGGTTGATAACTAAATTTGGTAGCCTTGGGAGTTGTAGCGTTCTTGCTGCAATACCGAGGCTCATCAATTAGCATAATTATGTTGTCGATCTTGAGAAGCCTTTAAATTATGTCAAACCTTTTCACTGTAGCCTGCATTTCAGTGATCATGTTAGGTCCTAGTATCAGCTTGTCTTTTGAACTATTCAAGTTAATCAGTATTCTACATTTCCTCCCATACAACACTTCAAAGGGGCTGATTTTTAATGATGCATGATAACCATTATTATAAGAAAATTCCACCAATTGTATGTACTCTACCCACCTTGTAGGTTGTGACATCACATACACTCTAACCATATCTTCTAGCACATGGTTTACTCGTTTGGTTTGTGCATATGTCCCCGAATGGTCGGCTATACTGAATTGCACCTGAGTGCCTAAACTAGTGAATAGGGCTTTCCAAAAGGTGGAAGTAAACTTTGCATATCTGTTTGAAATATCCATCTTGGGTATTCTATGTAATTTAAAAATTTATCTCATGAAGATATTAGCAATTTGTATGACCTTATAGGTTGATTGAACTGGTATAAAGTCAGCCAAGTAATCAAATCTAATGTCACAATCTCCCATTTCCCTTCATGAATGGGTGAGGGATGGAGCATGGCAAATGGATGCTAATGTTCTTCTTTGACTTGCTAGGATACCAAACACTATGCCATGTACTCGGTCGTCTTTGTCTTCATACCTAGCCAAACATATTGTTTCCTTAATGTTGTGATCATTTTTTTGGTATCCTTTGTGCGCAATATATGTATTTTTGTGGCACTCATAAAAAACAAATTTCTTAAAAACTTACTTATTTGGTATGCTAATGTGATTCCTATATATAAGCATACCCTTATTTTCAACCTCATAGCCTAATTTTATCTCAGAGTTGTCTTTTTTCCTTGTCTTCTATTGTAATAAATGATATTCATGATATTTTAGAGAAGCTTCTTAATTTGATTTGAAAATTCAAATTCTATTTTACTAAAAGAAATCTCATAAGTACAGTTCAATCTTCGACTTAAAGAATCATCCATCCAATTTTACTTTTCCTTCAAATGGTTAATGTCAAAGTCAAGTTTGCTTAAAAACACAGTCGATTGTGGTTGATGGACATTCTGGTTTGGTTGATGAAATAAATTGGTTAGGCTACTGTGGTCTATCATAAAAATGAACTTCTTCCCCAACAAATAATGTTGCCTATTTTTCATGGTATGAACTATTGTTGTAAGCTCTAAGTCATAGGCCGAGTATCATTGTTCATGTTCCTTCAGTTTTCGTGACACATATGCCACCACTCGACCCTCCTGCATAAGTACATTCCCAATTCCAAATTAGAACACATTTATACATACTATGAATTCCTTATTCAGATCTGCTATCTTTAAATTTGATGTTGTAGTCACCAAATGCCTTAATTGCTTAGATCTTTGTTAGCATTCCTTAGTCCACTTAAACACTTTCCCTTTCTTTGGAAAATATTACAAGGGGTAGGCATCTTTAGAAAACTCATTTATGAAGTGGCGATAATACCCAACCAATCAGAGGGAAGAGCTAATATATGCGACATTATTGGGGACAAACCACTCCATGATTGTTTTAACTTTATCTGAGTCTACCGCTATACCCTTTTTTGTGATGATATCCCCCATATACTATATTTTTTCCTTATAAAATTTGTACTTGTTGCATTTTGCATACAATTTATGTATTCTTAAGGTATGCAACACAATTTGTAAGTGCTTATGATGTTCCTCCAAAATTTTGAAATAAATTAAAGTGTCATCGATAAAAATAAACACAAATTTGTTAAGATATAGGTGAAATATCCAATTCATAAGACTCATGAATGTATCCAGGGCATTAGTCATCTCGAAGGGCAGGACTAGAAACTCATAATGCCCGTAGCACGTGTTAAGTGAAGTCTTAGAAATATGTTCCTCCTTTATTCTAATCTAATGGTATTTCAATCGTAAATAATTTTTTTAGAATACCAGGACAATCTTGACTTGGTTGAACATATCGTCAATTTTTGATAGTGGATATTTATTATTGGCAATCAAATTGTTTAGCTACTAATAATTGATGTACAACCTTAGGGTTCCATCCTTCTTTTTAACAAACAACAATGGAGCTCCGCATGGTGATACATTTGGGCGTATATAGTTTTTATCCAAAAATTCTTGTAGCTGAATTTTTAGTTCAGTGAGCTCTAGTATACTCATCCATTAGGGTGCTCTTGACACCACAGTATCCCCTGGAATTAATTCAATACTAAAATCTATCTCTTTTTTTGTGGTAGCGCTGGTATCTCTTCAAGAAATACATCCGAAAATATTTAACTATTGGAAGATTCATCAATTCATATTTTACCTCTTTAGATTTATCGTAACCCACTTGTATCGCTTAAATATGATGACCGTTTCACAAACATTTCCCCAACCGAGAGGTAGTAATTTGCCTCAACTGTACAAGCCTCTTAATTCCTCAGACTTGACATCTAATACCTACCTTATTTAAATGACTAAGATTATTTTCTTTATAATTTACCAAAGACTAGTGGGCCTCCATCCAGTCCACCCCTATTAGGATGTCATAATATCCAAAAGGAAGTACATTTAGGTTCAACCTAATGAGATCGTCTACTAATTCAGTTGAGTAGCCTTCTATTTTAGCTGCTACTAGTCTATTGGCTCCTGTGGATAATTGGACTAGCCAGGGGTTTTTAAACTTACGAGTTTATGACTGACAAATTTCTACCAGTTTACGACTTATATAACTTAAGATGACATCGGGATCTACCAAATTTGAAATAACATGTTTAAATATTTCACCTTCAATTTCAATCACGCTTGGTTGTTAACCTACCTGAATATCCTCCAATGCCACATTGACTTTTGGTATGCTTCTTACCACTTCATCCATTGTTGAAGGTTCTTATATGTTATTTATTGGCAACAATCTCCCACATTGAGGGAAAATCTTAATGTATTGAGGTTCTCAACAACCCCAACACTGTAGAGGTGGTTTCTGTTCTTCAGTACCCTAAGACTTACTAGATATTTCCAATGTTGTAAATTCATTCTGTCATAAAAAATTCTATTGGTTCTTACATATGGTTCTCCCTCCTACCCCTTAAAGGTATTCCTAGGATTAACAGTCCTATTATTTTTACTATTTTGTGAATTTATTTGCCCCTTCTTTCCTATCCAATGCTTACTGTTGGCTTGTATGGACCCGACCTAGGTTCAGAGGTGATTTACCCAAGAAAATCTCGATGCTACTGGCCCTTTTGGCAACAGCCCACAGAGCGTGGACTGAGGTCTCACTTGAAGTAGTATGGGAGGGTGCTAGAACCAGGCTTTCGCACCCCAGGGATTTCTGATGAGCTTCTGGGGGTCCGCGGTTTGACCTTGCATGCACCTCGTTATGCGCACTTTCCATCCCTTCGCAACTTGTGACGTTGCTTCCATGCAGCCCTACTCGGGGTGAAACCCATAATGCCCAAGTCCCTTGTTATGTAATCTGTTATTATCTGGTTACCTAACTTATTTATATAAGACTAATGATTACTATAGCATATTCAACAATTATATCAGTAAGCACGATAAAGAAAACAATATAAATGTAAAGAATGCAATGCACAATAGAGACACAGAAATAACAATCAAATTCTCTTTATTAATCTTCAATCCTGATTAAATACTGGACACCGTCCTATGCACTCAGCTACAGGGGTTAGCGTACTTAGCTATGGACTCTACTAGGCCTTTGCACACTCATCTACAGTGCCTCTTCCTATTACTATAATGCAAAACACTTAGACTCTTACTCTAAGCTTGAACCATTCATATTCTTTTCTCTTTTTTCTTCGTTATCTTTACAACTTAGAGCCTCACTCCATTTATACAATCCCATGGTCCATGGACCATGGGTAGGGTGACATGACCTTACATTACATTACATTACATTACTTTAGTGTGGACAACCCTATGATTTATCCTATACTTCGCGCTTTGCACCTACAACTCGCGAAGTCTTACAAAACCTTTCACTAAAACTTGGGATTTTAGCCCGAAAACATGTTGTGGGGGGATTCCATGCCCAACAAGCCTCCAACACAATCATCATGACTTGTCCCAAGTCACTCTACTAGTGTGGAGGCCCTCTAATTGGTCCTGTACTGCTCAGAGGTTCGCAGCGCACTGTTCTGCTATTTGTTGGACTTGTTGCATGCACTCCTCCGATGCTTCTTTGTGAGGATCCACTACCTACATTAGCACATATAGTTCCTGCATCTATTTGAACTTTCCCTCAATTTCAATCATAATGTGAAGGCCTCATCAATCCAAGGTTGGACGCATGCCTTGCGAAGTGCCTCTTTCTATCTAGTGGCATCCACCTGCTCTTTCAGTGCTCTTGCTTGCTACATCTTTGGGAATAATTGGGCGAGGATGACTGTCTGCACAATACCCCTCACATTATCATATTCTTCTTACACTTCGTGCGCCTCTATTTCTAGGGAATTTATGTTGGGGTCTTCCTGCAAGGATGTCAGGATGTTAAAAGCTTGGTGCAACATACTGGTACAGTCCTATATTGCTTGTCCAATTTCTTCCAGTCCTGTTTGAATCATGCTAACACACTTCTCTCTGACTTCCGAAGTAGTGGAAGGTTGCGCCTTCATCCACAACTCAGCAGTCTGGAGGTTTAGCTCCATCAGTAATCGTGTTGTTTCCTCGCACAGGCTGCGGACTCCATTTGTTAGACAGTGGATCCACATATCTGTTGGTAGGTCTACAGTGATGTACAACTTTGGGACTCGTCGGCATGCTTCATCCACTATCTTCATGACCTGGTGGTTTTGTGACACCAGTTTGTCCCACTGTAGGCTAAGCTATTTGATGTTGATCTTCTGCTCACTCATCAACTGAATTGCGCAGCCTTCCCTGGTGGGGAGCTCTAATCTTATGCCACCTTGTAGCCAGTATAGTGTGTCTCGTGGAAGGGCATCCAAATTTAGGCCAAGTCCCTTTATCCTGCCCATTGTAGCTCTGTCATCCTCTTTCTCTTCTCTTAGTACTCCTTTCTGTAGCACTACGGTATTGGCCATCTTTGTGTGTAGAAAGTGCTCTGTTGTTGATGTACCTGCTACGTCGTAGGTGGCTATGGTTCCTTCCTGTTGGGCTGCACCTGTAGTTCCTACAATTGTGCCCTTAGGACCCCCAAGACAATCTGCTGCTCTGACATGGCTTCCTGGAGTTCTTCCTTAGTAACCTCACAAACCATGTTGCCAATGTCATAGAGGTCACCTTCTATTAGTGTGATCAATTTGATGGTCAATTTGGATTCCTTGACCTTTTTTCGTGGACTCGATCTCTCAATGAGGAGTGGCCTTTTCAGCTGAGTGGACATTATGCCTCGGTGCACGCCTTCTTCTGTGTCCTCTACGAGTCTACTCCCTATCCTCTAGACAAGTTTTGGACCTCAACATCCTGCATTGTGGTGGCCCCTGTCGCCTGCACTGTTGCTTATTCTTCGGTGGTCTTTCCCTATTGTACTGCTACCCTTCCTACCTCGCGGACAACCCTTACCTCTGCGGTTGCTTATTAATTGCACCTTTGCTGGGCTGACTTCATGCCATGCAACTTGGTTGCATTCTTCTACTTCTATGTTGTTGTTCTATCCATCTTCGCCAGATCCAGGACACGCCACTCAGGGGGCCATGATTCGAGCACTGAAAAGATTGCATCATCGATAGTAATTAACGTGAGCACGTTCCATTACTGTGCTGAGTCCTTACACACCTTGATGTACACATTATGCATGTCCAACTTGAAGTCTGCAAATCTCTACAAACTGTTGTACACTATGGGGGACTGATGTTGTCGTCTATTGATCCACATTCGGATGCTCACCTCCATAAGCACCCAGAATATCTTGGTTTCAAGAATCTTCTTGGTGTCCTCGGTGGCCCAGAGTGACACGTACTTTGTGGCCTCTGGTAAATCCTATTCAATACTAGAGAACTGACTGTCCTCGGGAAGTTCTCCTGTTACCAGTAAAATATACAAGAGCAACCATGCGTAGTGGAAGGTCTTGCCCTGCGCGTTGGCTTCCTTGCAGTTAGTTAGGAACTCATCATAGAGGAACTCGGCCCAGTTGAATTGGACCTTCTTCGCGCATTGTTCTACCAGTGCAACTACCGGTGCTGGTATCTCATCTCCGCGACATTTTCTCATTACCTTCCCGACTAGGAGCCAGGTGGCGACACGCACCCCTTGATCTTTAATGTTGTTGATTGCGCAACCCCTCTTTTCTTCTCCAATTTGTATTTCTTCTTCATGGCCTCTACGAGTGCCAAATCTCGGCTTTTCCCTGCTATCACTGCGGGGTCGTTTCCCTTATAATGGAGCCTAGAAATCTTATGGATGAGATTTGTCATGATAGGAATATGCTCTTCCACTCATAAGTACACATCGTGTACTAGGCAAAGCAGTTGCTTGATGATGATAATAGTGATAGGCTTGTAGTGAAAGTGTGGAATCCATAGCAAATGAGGTTATCCGACCTTCTCCACACTGCGTAACCATTTTTGCGGCTCTAGTGTTGTGACTAACCCTTCCGTACTTTGCTTCATGAGGTTCTTCATTTCCAAGTGTGGGAACCTCTCACTATCTATAAGGTCCCAATCCTCAAACATCATTGTGTGTATGTGACCCAAGTGTGAGCCCTCAAACACAATTCCATTAGGGAGGAGTGGGGTCTAGAGTGCGCTTTTAGTGGCATCCCAGTCCTTGGATATCTTGGATTTCCCTTTTTGCAGAGGGATGTACTCAGGAAAATTCATTGCAGTGTGCACTGGATGCATGTCCTCTTCCATGTCTTCTGCTACCTCTATCTCATCGACGAGAGCTTGTGGGTCCTCCTCCTCATCATCTATCTCAATGATGACAACCTTACTGTTTTCTTCCACTGAAATTTTACTAAACCATGAATTTCTTTGGGACATGCGAACTTGTCCTGCCGCCTAATTATCTTTCTTGGGCCTCAATGTCTGACGTGATTTTAGGAGTTTTGGTGCGACCCAAGTGTCTCCAGGAACATCATGCACTATGGGGTTCTACGCGGCCTCATCGGTGGTTTCTTCTGTAGATCCCAAACCTCTCCAAGTAGTTATCATCTTGCATGATATGTCTGTGGTTGTTCACAAACTTCGGGGCTCAAGTCTTGCTCGACGCTCAACACTTTGTGCTCTAATGAACTGCTCAAATCTCAAATGAACAAGTGTTGTCTTGTGGTTATCCCTTGGAGTTTTATAGCACCTTTTGAATTCAAATTTGACCGTTCCCCCAAATTCTGGGCCTTCAGTGCTTTCTTGGCAGTAGATTGCCCCAAATCTATCCCTTAATTCGTGTCTTAAATGCTTGTCACCCACTCCCTTTTGCCTTAAATTGGAAATCTTGTTAGGAACATTGAAACCAATGATTATTTCCCAGCCTACGACATGGAAACACAGCCCCTAGTGCGTGGGCACAAACCTTGTGTCCCTCTGATTTTGCGTGCACCTCCCTCATCTTCTAGGCCCCAAATAGACCATTTTAGAGTCCTGTGTTCCCTATAAACTATATAGAGCATTGAGATTGTGCTCTCTATGGCTAGTTAGGTAGTTGAACCAACTATGCGAGACTTGAACTCGCCTTCTGACATAGTCCGCAAAAACTCCTTAATTGTCTGCGTGACTGTCGACACTGTGCGTTCTATTTGATGTAGTGCACTTCACTGGTTACTGTGTTTGGTGAGGTGCAGTTGTAGCCATGGTAGAAGAGTCATAAAATCTCGCTGACAATCTTCCAATGTAGTGGTATGGTCATCTGTATCTCGCTTTGTCATCCTTGGTTTATTGATGAGACATGCTTGTGTGATCTTGTTTTCTAGCCTTTTGATTTAAGCATTCATCCAAATGCTTTTCTTCCTCAATCTTAACCAGTCTTGTTTGAGTTCGTGAAGTCAAAATTTCCCCCACTGGATGGATTCCTGAATCCTTAGATGTCCGTCCTCATGTAGATGTCTGATTTCTTGCCCCTAGCCATCGTGCACTATCACAACTATGGGAGCCATTACGTGCAGATTTCTTTTTGTATTCTCTTCACAAATTATGGCTTTTACTCTGTTCCACATCTTTGGAATCATCTAAGCATTCAATATTTTGTACGTGGACCTATAGGCCCATTGAACCATACTATGCGCAGGTCCCAATCAGTTCATCTCGCCTGTTGAACCTTGTTCAGTAGTCCGCACACCCTATCGAATGCCTCATTGTGCAAAATAGGTAATGTGTGTCACCTCTTCTACTGCTATGGTTTGTTTCGATTCTCTAGTCTCAGGGTGGGGTGCACTTTGGCGGACTGTACAACATATATCTGTACCCATCGGGAAAGGTGGGCACACAAGTTGTTTTGCCACTATTGATTTTCTTTTGTTTAGAGCTCGGGTTTTCCAAAAACGTAGGTGCATCATCCTTCTGCATCCACGCTAGTCCTCAGAATTTTCTTGATGCGTACCCCACCATCATGCGGGTGTTGCACGCAGTTCCCACTTCAACACGTCGAACCATTGTTGTTCTGCTACTATGCTTCCAAATTTGCTCAGAAATTCATCCACCACTGTTAATCCATCATATGTCAGTAGCTCCCTTGACTTTGTTGTCATGTAGTGCAATGATCTAATCATCATGTTGTAATTAAGCGTTGTTACATCATGGAATTTATTTTTCCATCCCTCCATTTCTTCATGTGAATCTAAAGTGTAGGAGATTTCGTGCTCGTATGAAATCCTTCCATCTGCAGTCAGATTCACCCAATCTTCTTCTCATTCTATTATCTTGTAAATACAATCGAGATTGTCATCATTATCGTCATTGCGCACCGGTTCAATGTATCACGCTCCTTCGACTGGATCTAGTGGTACTACCATGCATAGCAACTTTTTCTCAATCTCTAGTGGTACTAGTGTAGTATAGGGATTGTTGTCATTAACAATCTCTATCAATTCAAAAAAAAATTGTGTGCTTGCACCTTCAATATCAACTTTTACCCCTTGCAATCTTGTAACGGGAAAAAACTTTTGTTGGTTCGCCATTTTTAACTGAATAGGGGACCATTGTAACGTGTGTCTGCCCATGCATTCCCATGTTTTCTTTGGTAGTACATTCATGTCTGAACCAAGATCCAGGATTACCTGAAACATTCGTATTTATGTATTTGCATAGTCAACCTCATTTCCCTTAATGTGCGCAATGCATGCTTTCAAAGTTTTCGGACAATGCGGAGTTCTCCAGACCCTGTGCACCTAGTGATAAGTTCCTATAGTCCTTTGACCACCTTGTTGTCACGTAGCATTTTCATGGATGTCTCCAGAAAGGTAGTGAGCATTGAAGGATCCATCCCTGGTTCTAGTTGATCCTTACTACCTGAAGTGGAGGCCTTCGTCAAGCTCTTCTTAGCCTCCACGAATGTCTCCTTCGCGCATTCTAAATCAAATTCGGGTTCCCTTATAGGAGCCTTGCAAACCCATGCACTTTCTTCTGGTTGCTTCCATTTATCATCTCTCGTGGTCATACTACTCCTAAGAAACCTGTTTACATTTGGGTCTTCTTCACGTGGGTCAGACCTCATTATTTGTAAATTATGGGTGAGAGGGGGCTAGAGGACCCCCTTTTATGCATCCTTACTATCAGTGAAGGGCAGTCTTATACCTCATGATCAAACTATGTAAAGTACCAACATGATATTCTTGTCGAGTTTGTACAATCGCGGGCATAGTACCCTGGCCCTCCATAATTGTAACAAATTAGTTGTTCGTGACCCCTTCGTGGTCCCATTCCACCCCGACCCCGGCCACGCCCCTGAAATCTAGTGCGCACCATCCCTGAATTTGAGTCGAGGGCTCGTGTTTTGGTCTACACCCTATAGGTGGGAGTGTAATCCATCATTAGTTCATAGCTTCAGCAGGTGCATTCATCATGGCATACTAACCTACAAAAATTACAAAACAATTGCTGGGACGTCTGCATATACTTCTGCAACCGATGACAATTGTCCATAGTGTGTTTTCCTCCTATCTGGTAGGTCGCACACCATAGGGTAGATGTTGTGCTTAGCCCTGCCTATGCCTCCGATCTTAATGGCATCGACCCTCCTCCCGCCAGCTAATCCGCCAACACTGGACAATGGTCCTTATCATGCCCTTGGCCGTTGTATTTTATGCACCATAGTTCCCCGTGCACCTCCGACCAAGGTGTCCTAGCTTGTTTCAAACATTGCATTTCCAGACACATATTTATTGGTTGTGCATGCATTTGTTGGACTCCCAACCCAGGGTCTTGTATATGGGTCTCATGTAAACTCATTGCCATTTCCAACACTTCAGCTTGGCTAGAAAGTTTTTGTTGTGATAGCACCATCCTTAAGTGCGGCATAATTGAGGCCACAAACCATGTTCAATGTTGTGCATCCATTAACGTCATATTATCTTCACGGATCATACACTTTAGCCTTTGGTCTAGATCCCAGGGGTCTTGCCTAGGAGCATCGTGATCTCCTTAAACCTGATGATTGATTATGTTTTTGATTTTGGCCTCCTAAATTCCCTATTCAACATGGCTTGGATCTCTACGATTCTTACATTCATTTGGTCATTAAAATGCTTGATATATGATGTTAATGCGTGATCCTACAACACGCTCACCAGCGTAGCCTTTTTAATATTATCATTCATGACACCGTATGCTTCGCATACTGCTATTACCGTGAACCAGAATTGGTTTGAATCTTCATTTCCCACTCCTCTAAATACCGTAGTTTGATCACACTCACCATACTAAAATGTGGTGGTGGCGGAGGTGGGGTGGGTGGTTATGGAGGTGAGAAGGGTGAGACTAGTGGCAGTGTAGGTGGAGGTGGTAAACGCAAAATACACTGCCTTATCAAACTAACTATGCTTCTCGAAGAAACTTTCATGAGCTCTTCCTCGCTTTCCCATGAGGGTGAAATTAAGGGACTGTTTTCCAACTCTTCACTACTTTCTCTTCTGTAGATATTCCCATTTCGGGTAGTTCCAAACATTAATTTATTCGCATAACCCACTTTCCACACAATAGCATCTTAATCCAAGTTTTCAAAGATTTAATATACATACCTTGCAGTCCCTTGAGAAAACGTTGTTCCACCTCACTGTAGCTAACAGCTGTGTTGACTGTGAACTTAGTGATAAATCCTCCTATTATTCATTTAAGCCAATGGTCCACATCTCGTGCTATCTTATTTCCTGATGCCTCTAGTTGCACACTAATTCAAGCATCCACACTATTGGTTTGTTGAGCCTACACCTTGGTTGTCTGCTAACTTCACGATCCACTCATACAGTGCAGAAGGAAAGAATGCAAAGAAACTTTTGTGGATTTCCATATACGAGTAGTGCTCCCACCACTATTCCTTAGATACTCAAGGATTTCTATTTTCCTACACCCCAAACTCATGAATCTTCTTGTCGAACCACTCTTCAATTTCTTTCTTCGCTGGATTCTAGTGTCACAACATCAGACATCCTTTATGAAGATCTTGGTCCTAGCAATGGTACCATTTGTTGGCTTTTATGCGACTAACCCAGGTTGAGGGGTGATTTAGCCAAGAAAATCCTAGTACTAGTGGCCCTTTCGGCAATAGTCCACATAGCGCAGACTGAGGTCTCTCTTGATGTAGTATTGGAGGGTTTTAGAACTAGGTTTCTACATCCTGGGGATGTTTGAAGAGCTTCTCGGGGTCTGAGGTTTGACCTTGCATGCACGTTGCTACGTGTAGTTGCTATCCCTTCGCAACCTGCGACGCTACTTCCACGTAGCCCTAGTAGGGGCTCAACCCATAATGTCCAAGTCCCTTACTATGTAATCTATTATTATCTAGTTACATAACTTGTTTATGTAATACTAATGGTTACTACAACATGTTAAGCAATCATATCAATGCGCGTGATAAAGAAAACAATATAAACGTAATGAAGGCAATGCATAATAGATACATGGAAATAGGAAGCAACTTCTCTTTATTAATATTCAATCCTGATTATAGGCTCAACACTGCCCTGTGCACTCAGCTGTAGGGCTCTGCACGCTCAGCTACAGACTCTACTAGGCCTCTATGCACTCAGCTGCAGAGCCTCTTCTAATACTATGACCCAAAACACTTAGACTCTTACTCTATGCTCGAACCATTCGTATTGTTTTCTCTTTTTCCTTTGCTTTCTTTAAAACTTAAAGCTTCACTCTATTTATACAATCCCATGGTCCACGGAACATGGGTAGGCTGACATGACTTTACATTACATTACATTACTTTAGGGCAGACAACCCTATAACTTATCCTATACTTCACGCTCTGTGCCTGCAACTCGCGGAGTCTTACAAAATCTTTGAGTAAAACTTCGGCTTTGAGCCCCAAAACATGTTGTGGGGGGATTCCATGCCCAACATTTACTGTTATCCTTTTTCTGCATATGTTGATAGCAAATTCATACATTTCATACAACGCCATCCATTTTTTTCGGGTTAGTCAAAATCGATCCATTCCTTCATATGCATTGGCTGGTTGCTAATAAACCTTTGCACTTTAGCTTTCTCCTAGCATGGGTACAAAACATATCATAACAAAGACGTAAAATTGGGCCCATATTCATCCATAGTCAACTAGCCTAGTTATATATCATGGAACTCTTTAGCCTTATCATCATAAAACCATCTTGTCAAATATTCATTTCTAAAATGTCTCTTGAATCCTTCCCAAGTAATTTATTGCTCATCGACACCATGCACTGATTTTACCTCTTCCCACCACAAAGTCTCCTTTCCTCGCAACTGGTAAATGGCCAGCTAGGCTTTTAAGTTTTCAACTTGCTCATAAATTTGGAAGTAATTTGTCATATTTGTCAACCAAGACTCTCATTTTTCCTCAACTTCAACATCATTACTTCAGGGATTAATCTTCTTGAATTCACCTTGAAATTCAACTTTCCATTTCTTCGCCTTTTTGCACCCATCACTTTTTGAGGTGTCTCCAAACTCCTTTTCCTGTGTGTTCTGGTTTTATTTTTACTTGTGTGTTTGAGTTCATTTTGGGATGCTATCTTCTCTCCTTCTATGAGACTCCACCCTATTGTCATTTTTAAAGCTACATTTAGAGTTTCCATGATTTTGTCTTTCTGTTAATCTCTTCATAATACACTCTTTTTCATGTACCAAATGTTTATTTTTTGTCTGTATTTGTTATATTATTTTGTATCATCATGAGAGTTATGTTGCGAAATTCATTCTCCACTTGAATCCATAGTTCAGGATTGGTCTCGTCTAAATCCATTGACTTAGACTGAGTAGTAGTTCTTGCTGCTGGTGGAAAATTCGGTCCACCTCTTCTCCTCATAGTGCTCTCTTAATGTGAATTCACAACAAAAAATTTCTTTACCGAGTCAGACCTTCAGGGTAGAAACCTCGCTGTAATACCACTTGTAACATCCCTACTAAAACAAATTGATTCACATATATATGTAATAATTTATTATTATTATTATCAACATAGGTAACCCCCCATATTCTAAATTTCTTTATGAATTGCACTAGTGATTTGAATAACTCCAAAGTTATATGTTTAGTTTTTGTTAATTTACGTTTTTTTAACTATCAACCCATCAAAAATCTTTGGAATGATGAACGTAGGTTAACTTAACCTAGATGCAATGAATTTTCTTGAATCCATTTCATCCTTCTCTCACATATTGCTCTCCTCCTCAATATTCCCTACAAATCAATTGGGGGGAAGGTGTATGGAAAATCGCAACATATCTACAGAGTTGAAGCTTCATGGACAGATCAATGGTTGAGATGGTTTTGTAGGAGTTAAACAGTAACTACCCTCTCCTCGCTTATGCCCCAGAGCCCTCATTCGACGTACTACGAGTTCTGCGGCTCGTCTCTAAAATTTCCTTAGGGTTCTTTTATTTGACTAAGTTTACTAGATGGGACATTACATCTTCCACTTCAAGTGACAACAACTTATCATTGGTGCTCAAGCATGCCTACATGGTTCCTTTCCTCAAATTCCTTTGTGGAAAACCCTCAAATCCTTTTTTTCCTATTCCAAAATATGGTTTCATGACTTCAATTTCTCTAGAATGCTTTGGCATAAGATAATATACTTGTTATATTTATGTAGGAAGGAGAATATTTCTTAACTCAGTTTGTTTTCTGCCACGGTGGTTTCTGTGATCCATTACTTTTTTTGCATAGGTAATGCTGGATTCCACCTTCCATAATCGTTTATGGGTTAAATGTGTGATGAGGGTTTCATTATGTTGCTTGCGGCTTAAATATATCAGAATGGTTTCCTTTTTCCTTGTATTATTATATTTTGATGGTTCTCAAGATTATGTTGCAGCTACATATGCTCTTTTTTAATTGTGCTTCTTTTATGTTTCTTTGAAGGAATTCATGGCATATTGCAGGTGGGAATTGACACCCTTAGGTTCAAGTTTTTGGGTCACGAATGGGCACTGCAGATTGTACAAGCTCTTAGTAAATCTTGTGTGATGGACAAGTTTACCGAATGAGATTCTCTGTAACGAAGTTGTGGTTGACACTGTACTTTCATATTTTTTTGTATGGTATGCATTATTAAATGATTTTTTATATTTTATTTTTTATTTTTTCGGGGTTTTTGCCCATGAATAGAGGGTTATTGGGCCAATACCATTCCTATCAAAATATTGGCTCCGACCTTAAAGCTGACCTGGCCGTTCATCCTTGACTCTCATTTCTTTATGTTGGTAGTTGCGTGCCAGCTAGACTGTATGAACGTGATTTACTTGGTGTATTGTGTTTCACTATTTGATAATAGATTAATATTAATACTGATACCATTCTGTATGTTTAATTCTCCTATGGGGACTTGATAGTACATCGACTTGTTTAATGTTTAATTTCGAATGTAAAAATATTCAAGGTTATCCTCTGGAATGTAAGAAATTAGGTTCTTATGTTACTTTTACCATCTGGGTTTCGAACATTACAATTTTTCCTTTGTGCTATCGAGAAGATTGGGACTATCTTTGGTGACAGCGCCATAGACTCGATCCCCAACTAACCTACGTATAAAATATATATTTCCTACCGTTAATACTTCGACTCTTCCCTGGTGCTTACATTTTCCTTCAAATGACACAATGTTATGTTAATATTTTGGTTGCATTGTTGATGTTTATATTGTTACATACTTGTCTTGACAAAATATAAATTACAACGAACCCCATGCTCTGCAAAACCATAGGGAAGATAAACTTAAGAAAAAGTTGAAATGTTCACAATGCATTAACTAGTCCTTAAGGCATTTGAGTTTTTACAATGCTTCTAACGGTTATGTGGTTTTACCCTCCACGTGGTTTTACCCTCCACAGTTATAAGCATTTGTACCATTTTATTTTATGTACAGAATTGAAGCAACATGTACAATATTGAAACAGTAGTATTTTTTTCATTACAATAGAGTTATTTAGTTACCATTACATTAAACATCTCATCAAGAATTTAAAGAAAAAGGAACATTACATTAAACATCTCATCAAGAATTTAGAGAAAACTTCCTTTTTGCTTAGCATTAAAAAAGTTAATTAACATTTCGATACAAAACACTTTATCCTGGAATTTTTTTTATTTTACGTACAAATATTTGTCTTTCGTATGACTCTGTATTGCTGCACAAAACTAGATAAAATAGGTTCATTTGTAGAATTTATTTATCCGAGTTATTTGGTGAACAACCACAAGCTTATGGGAAATAGAACGTTCCACCCAACTTGTGAGATCCAATATCACGCTTGGAACTCCCCTCGAGCCAATATCACACTCACACTCAAGAATAGGAAAGAAAACAGTTTTGCCTTACAGACATTCACAAGCATTCAATGAGTCTCATGGACAACCAGCTCGAGACCTCTCATGAATGATATGCCCATCACTTTTGTTAGTGTCTTCTAGGCTTTTTCCTCTTCTTTTCTCTCCCTTTTTCCTCAGATTCCCCAAACCCATTTGGCCACCTCCTAACCAGAAGGTTGGCTACTAAACGTTAGCCTTTAACTGTTTATTTTTAACTACTTTGAGAGTGAGATATTTTCTTGCATTCTATCTTTCACGTAACATGTAACTCATTCCTTTCTTTTACAAAATGTGCAAGTAATTTTTTTCATATATACAATATGCTCATAATTATTTAATTAATTGTCCATTCTACATTTTACTATAGTAAAAAAAATAAATTTTAAAAGTTTCCCAAGTGACTGATTGACATTAAAACAGGTTCTCTTCTTATTAGCTTAATGATATCATTGACTCATGCTGGAGGGAGGACAATAACAAAACCTTTTTCATATATACCACCAAAATTATTATATTTCTCTCTTATCGAAGGCATCAAATTATGGTGCGTCAAGCCTGGGACATGTTTATTGAGGTTGTCATAAATCAATTAATATGCATGGATATCAATACCTCTTAAGCTCCTCAATATCATAGAAAAAATAAGAAAAAGGACCAACCACCTATTCTTTATAAACTCGCAACGCAAATATTAGAAGCTATTATTCACAATTGTCTTATATGGTTATTTATTTATAAGAAGCTTATACTCTTTCGATATCTATGATCAAAGTTGAATGTAAACCTATTATTTATAAGATTAATAGCTCAACAAATGCTCACTGAGATTTACTCTCACTGACAATAGATCCTTCCTTGACTAATTCAACTAAATTTGGTGTATGTTGAAATGAGAAACTAAGCTAAACACTTGAATAACATAGTTCCACTTTGGATAATCCACTTATGATATTTAATGATATCATATTCGATTGGAAAAGTGTTGGGAATTTACAAGGGTCTATAGCTGAATTCGCAAATCAGTTTCAGCTTGTTGAGCCTAGAGGCTGATTAGTGGATGTGTAATTTTGTCAGACTGTCAGTATCTTTTTAAATAAAAGTAAAAAATATAAATAATGTTCTAAATAGAAAAATAATGTCATCTATAATTAGAAAAAATAATATGTTGTAAACTAATTAGAAGTAAAAAAGATGTGTCAATAAAATGTTTAAATCTTATACTTTTTCAGAGATATTTCAACAAGAGATTTAAACAAACTACTTGAATTTCTATATTAACTAATTTATCTCAATAACAACTTCATATATATATAAATTAATTTTTTCTTGTTAAAATCTTTATTTGTTCTTATATATACTCTATTTAGCATTCAAAGATACAATTTAAACAATGAAAAATAACAGATAGCATTTTTCGCTCTAAGAAAATTTGCAAATGAAAAAATTTAACCCCTCTTAGTGCATGTTAGATTTGTACTTATAATGCATCTATGCTGGTATTTTAAATTTTTATATAAATGACTATAACTTTTAGCAATTTTAATTTTATTTTAATAATATATAATGATTAAGTAAACTAATATATTTGCACCTTAACGGATGATAACAATTTTTTTTCGAGAATTTTTAATTATTTAATAAATTAAACTTTTGTAGTTTCCGTTAATTGTTTGAGTGTTTGGGTAAATTTAAAGTGAAGTGTTTTTATGATATAAGCTTTAAAATTCATAAAATTTAAATCATGTAAAACAAAAAATAACCCAACAATTTTGATATCTAAAAATGAAATATATTTCTTTGGAGTTTAAGATATTTAAATTTAACTATTCTTAATAGTTAGAATATTTAATAAAATCTTACACTCACTACCTTGGAATTTATTAATTAACTTATTATTAATTAACTTAATGATGAGGTTTAATAGTTTAAGGTTTAGGATATTTATATTTGAATAGCTTTATAAAAATGCATTAACAATATAATAATACTATTGTTTTCGTAGTGTTTTTGGGTAACAAATTTTGGTGATTTGCAGAGAAGAGCACCACCAATGAAGGCCAACATAGGGATAGCGAATTCAAATTACAAGGAGGAGGAAATGTGTGACAAATGAGAATTGTGTTGATTTCATGTTTACTAGCCCATAGTAATATGTAACAACACATAATTTTTTATCACCTTGGGTCAACATGTAAACCTATAAATATATCAAGACCGAGGGGTGAAATACACACCTTTGACACATGTGAGACATACACAAATAAACCTATATACATAGTTTTGTATTGTGATGATGAATGGTTTGCTATATTCGTGGGCCACGATGGATATGAATGTAATGGAAGATTCAAAATGATAATAGAAATCTATGATTTTGGCCTAATATGTGTATTAGCGCAATGTTTAATGCCTTGTCCACTTTTATTGTAATGTTGCTTTCAAATGTATGCCTATTGAGATTAGTACCTAGTTTCTAAGGAATTAGGATATACTTTATTTATTTTTTGTAAACAATACTAATAATATCTTCATTATGGAAAATGCTAGCATAAGGTCCTCTTCTCCTTCATCACTAATGAATTATTTAGTTTCTTGCAGTTCCCTCTAGATGCCTTTTGTGACACTCCACCTACTTAGAGGTGTTGCGGGAAGGGCTTGTGTCTGAAGGGGTTTTAGCTGGAAAATTTTCAAAAACTCTTGTTCAACCCCTTGCGCACCGACAAATGGTTCCATTGTTGGATCTAGGATGTCTAATTGAAGGGGATGTGGAAGCCTCTAGAGGAGGAGATAAAATAGCTCGTAGAGAGAAGACAACATGATTTCATTGGAGAGAAGACCAAATTAACAAATTAGCCCTAAAAAGTGGATGCAAAGGAATGCTATTAGGGATTTTCACAAAATATTCTTTCCTAAGTTTTTGATTCTTTTGGGTGAGTGGTTACAGAGGTTGGAAGAAGAGCATAGGACTTGTTGTCCAATTGTACTATGTAGTTAGACTCCAGAATTGATCTAGAGGATGAACTAAGTAAGTAATAAGGTTTCTCGCACAATTTATTTTTCGTTGAATAGTGTGTTGGAATGTTATGAAACCAACTCACAAAAAGATAGAAAAGAGAGATCAACACCTTAGAATTCAGCCTCTTTGAGGGGGAAACCTCCTTTACATTACACAAATGAACAATTCTTGGATTGTTGAAGTGACAAAACCTCCTTTATATATATAGGAGTCTATGGAGTCACAATATAACCCAACCGACCTAACAATAATAATATAAAGCCACAAAAATAACAATAGAGGGATTCTATGGGGATAATAGGGGCTCAACAATATTAATAAGGGATACAACTACAACAGTAATGGGGTAATCACTAATATTATAGGGACCTAACATGCCCCTCTCCTTCAAACAAGTTTTTTCCTCAACGCTTGAGTATTTCTCGATGCTTCTGTATGAAATTCTCATCCTCGAATGTGGAGTCTTCAACAGATAAGTTCTTCCACTTGATGAGATACTCCGAAATTGATCGATTTTGTAGCTGTCGAGTTCATGTTTCTATGACTACTTCTGGTTCCAATATAATTTTTCCTTGCTCATCAAGTTCTCACAATATTATTTGAACTGGGAGCTTGTCATCTATAACCTTCTTTAAACATGAAACATGGAAAACTGGGTGCACTCGAGACACTGCAGGAAGCTCCAATTTGTATTCCATAGTACCAATCTTTTGCAACACCTTGTACGGACCATAATACTTTGGTGATAATTTATCATCCTTCTTAGCTTGCTTGAGGGACATTTGCTTATATGGTTGTAGCCGTGGAAATACCCAATCACCTACAACAAAACTTCTTTCGCTGCGATGTTGATCTGCCTGTTGTTTCATTCTATTCTGTGTCAACACGAGGCTATCCTTTAAGAGTTGGAGGACTTGTTGTTGATGTTCGATTTGATGTTCCATTGCTTGAACATTAGAATTTTCTCTTAAATATGATGTGATGGATGGTGGTTCATACCCATAAAATGCCATAAATGGGGTCATTTTTGTTGTTGCATGGAAGGAAGTGTTATACCACCATTCAGCCATAGGCAACCATTTGACCCATTGTGTCTGTTTATCAAATACAAAGCAATGAAGATATCCTTCCAAACCTTTGTTTACTATCTCAGTTTGCCCATTAGATTGAGGATGATAAGATGAGCTATGAGCTAACTGAGTACCAAGACAAGAAAATAATTATGTCCAAAACTTTCCAGTGAAAATGGGATCTCTGTCACTTACAATAATATTTGGGTTTCCAGTAGCTTTTGAATTGTTTCCATAAATGCAGTAGAAACTATACTCGCTTTAAATGGACGAGATAATGCACAAAAGTGTGCATACCTGGTAAGCCTGTCAACTACCACCATGATAACACTCTTTCCTTCGGACTTGGGTAAACCTGTGATAAAATCCATTGAAACCTCCTCCCAACGTTAACTTGGAATGGATAAGGGTTGTAATAGTCCCGGGGTCTTAATTGTTTCAACTTTATTTTGTTGGAAAACAAAACATTCTGCCACAAACTTTTGAATATCCGATTTAAGGCCATCCCAAAAAAAATCCTTCTTAACCCTATGGTAGGTTTTTAGAAATCCTGACTGCCCTCCTAAGCGAGAGGTGTGCAATTCCCTAAGAATATTTTGTTTAAGTTGGGAATTATTACATAGGTATAACTAATCCTTGTACCATAATGAATCATTTTTCCAGCTAAATGTATCAGATGTATTGGGATCTTGTTGTATATTTTGAATGAGTGCCTACACTTCCTCGTCATTATTCCATTCATCCTTTGCTTCGTTTATCCAATATGGTTGGATAATAGAAATGGTGCAAAGAAATGCTTCCACATCCTCATCCTTTCTTGAGAGTGCATCTGCCACAACATTTTGCTTCCCTTTTTTGTAGATGATTTCAAAGTCATAACCCAACATCTTTGTGACCCATTTTTGCTGCTCTTCTGAGGACAATCTTTGTTCTAAAAAGTATTTAAGACTATCATGATCCGTTTTTCCCTTGAAGTGTCTTCCCATTAGGTATGGTCGCCATTTCTTAAGTGCATGTAGTATTGCCAACATTTCCTTTTCATAAATAGCTTTGTGTAAATACTTTCCTTTGATTCGATGACTTTAGAAAGCAATGGGTCTTTCTTCCTGCATTAAAATAGCACCAATTCCATTTCCTGAGGCATCACATTCCACAATAAAGGTTTTTGTGAAGTCTGGCGTAGCTAAGACCGGTGCTTGGCACATTTCCTCTTTAAGATGTTCAAAGGCCTTTCTTGCTTCTGGAGTCCATGAAAATTTATCTTTCTTCAATAATGTTGTTAGAGGTGCTACTATTGTCCCATAATTCTTAACAAGCTTGCGATCATACCCTGTCAACCAGAGAAATCCTCGCAGATGGTTTATGGATGTGGGGATTTTCCATTCCTTCATGGCTTTAATTTTGCTAGGGTCTACCTTAACTCCTTCACGAGATACAATATGACCCAGATATTCGACTTATTGTACTCCGAAGAAATATTTGGATCTTTTTGCATATAATTGTTTCTCCTCCAATAGTTGTAGTAACCTATCAACATGTTCAACATGATCCTTTCAAGACTTGCTGTAGATTAGTATATCATCAAAAAATACTAACACAAATTTTCTAAGGAAGGGTTTGAAAATCAATTCATCAAACCTTGAAATGTAGAAGCTGCATTGATAAGGCCAAAAGGCATGACCAAAAATTCATAATGACCCTCATGAGTTCTAAATGTTGTTTTCAGAATGTCTTCAATCTTCATTCTGATTTGATGATACCCTGAACGAAGATCCAACTTGGTGAATTAAATTGATCCATGCAATTCATCCAGTAATTCATCAATGACAAGAATGGGGAAATTATCTTTAATAGAGAGCTTTTTGAGCTCCATATAATCTGGACACATGCGCCATGATCCATCCTTCTTGTGCATCAATACTACTGGAGCAGAGAAAGAACTTTGACTAGGTTGAATTATACCGGCCTCTAGCATTTCTGCAACCATACGTTCAATTTCACTCTTTTCGGCATAGGGATATCTATACGGCCTGATGTTTGGAGGAACACTTCCTAGAATTAGATGAATAGCATGATCATGATCACGAATAGGCAGGAGACCTTTGGGAGTCTCAAATACCTTGGAATGATTGTCCAATACTTTTTGGAGATCTAGAGAAATAGATGATTTTGATGTGGACACATCTAGAGAACATAATTAAGAAATCACGCCTCTTTGTTCCTTTTTTAGAAGCTTTGTCATACCATTAGAGTAGATTATCTTTCCCAGTTTCCCTGTAATACCCCTTAATTCCACTTGCTTTCCTTCGACAGAAAATTTCATGAAAAGTTCTTGAAAATTAAAAGCTATTGTACCCAAGGATTGTAGCCATTTGACTCTTAGTACAACATTAGCACCTCCCATTGGAATGGAAAGCATTGGGCTAGACAATACATATTCTCCCATGGATAGCTTGAT